>JAQBSW010009748.1:0-27291 GCA_029291075.1 Eudiplozoon nipponicum | reverse complement strand
CGCCAGTAAGCACGAAACGAATGTGCATGAGATTATACTTTCCGTTCATGCAATCTTTGGTTTATTCTTCTGGTCACAACTGAACTAATTTATTACTAGGTTCACATTTAGTTTGGGTTATATGTGACATGAATGCTCATTTTGGGCGCTTAAGTAATGCAGAATTTCATTTCATTTTAAGTTCGACGCGCAATTATAACGAGAAGCGATTGTTGGATACCTGCGCAGAACAGATTTCATTTATGTTGCACAAACTTCAGATGTAGTGTAAGACGTTGTTCCACATGGCATCCTCTAAACTCCGGACAACAGTGGACTCAAAAATATTCTGTAGCAATTAGTTATGTATGGCGTGGTTGCATCCAGGATTGTCGTTCATTTTGGGACACTTATGTCGACTAGTACCATGCACTTATCGGCTGTAGATTTGCCCTTTGCCGGTAAAAATAAATAAGAATGAGAAAAAAGTATGCAGAAATCGGAAATAAAGAAATTCTCAAATCAAAGCTATCCGGATTTGATGGCGAAAATTCGAATTTAGTTTGGACGAAGATAACTTCCACTATAAACAATATAGTAACAACTTTATGTGGCATTGTAGGTCCCCGTAGAAATAGTCATTGGTTTACTGTAAAATCTATGGAGATACTCGAAATAAGGCGCAAAATTCCATCTAGATCGGCTCATAGTAATACTCGTCGCAGTGTAAGACACCAAATTAAGTGCAATCTAAATGTCGATCTCGAATCCCTTTTGATTAGAAAGGTCGAAGAAATGGAAAAAACGTTAGCATAAGGTAATAGCCGCTGATTGTTTCAACTTATTCACGTAGCAGGTCCGAGAAAATTAAAAGTTGGCGAAATTATAAATGATAGTATTAAACATCGAATCAGCCGTCATTCCAATCTTCAAAAAGGGTAATCGGAATTTTTAAGATATCCATCGTGGTATGCGCATAACGCCTGTCATGTCTAGGTCATTTACTTCGATTATCCTACGTCGTCTTAGCGCTTCGCATGAACCACATACTGGAGAAGAACAGGCTGGATTTCGGTCAGGACGAGGTATAGGTAACATTTTTACCTTAAGGAAAATTCTTGAATTGTGACATTTATATATCACACAATTTCTAGACTTCAAGTGTTCAAGCGCTCTCTACACAAATATTTTTTGTCGCGTTAAGGTCAAGAACGAATTAACGCATAGCCTTATTACCTGTAGTGGTGTATGTCTCCCTTTTTGTTTAATTTTGTAATCTGTGACATTATGAAAAGCACTTCCACATGGTCGGTATGCAGGTGTTGGTGCTCTCCCGGGCGGTAGATTAGTCGATCTTGACTATGCAGACGTTAGCGTAATATTATTCGGCAATCGAAATGTTTATGCCATGACACAGTGAAACCCGCTAGGAAGCTGTATTGCTCATATCGCCTTGCCCTAATGCTGACTTGGCCATACTGGTATTGTTTAGAGGTTTCGTTTACCTCACTTCTGTGAGTTATCTTGATAATTTTACTCATGGTAACTAGGTATTCTCTTTCTCTCTCTCTCCCTCTCGTAAATCTTGTTAATGATGATGCATGTTTCTATAATTTATCACATGTCTAATCGTTTTAGGTAAATATATACGCATACACACAAACAAACGTGAATCTAACCTAACTACTGAAGCACCAGTAATTAGTAAGGAGCCGTCGACTGTTGAAGATACTTACCAACGCGTGCCGAAATATCTCGATAGAAAGCATAAATTGTGACGCATACCTTGTTAAGTAAAGCAATGATCAGTTAATTATGTGTATGCTAGATAATAACAATGCCGCTTTGCACGAGTTTTCTTATTTAGCATTTGATACCTGTGCAGGGCATATACGGATTCTGTGTTTTATTTTCTTCCAATATCTTCGATTAGGTTCTGGACCAAGCTATCTCAGTATCTCGTTGTCAATTTTCGGTTACTCAAGTTATGCTCCTCGAACTGAATCGGAGCCTCCGGCAGCATCATTGGCTACACCGTCTAAAATTTTTGCTAATCAAGCCGAAAAGTCAGCTGGTAGGCGTGAGTTAACGTCTGACAAATCTGTATCTCGTGACGGCGTGGAGTCTGGCGTGCACAAGGAAGGAAACGCCAAAGAGAAAGCTGTCGACGACAACAGTTTACCTTCAAAGCCTGACACTGTCAGACAGTTGGACGCATATACGCCTATCCCAAAAGGGGACTCTGAACAAGGGCCTGTTGACTCTTCAGAAAGCCGTGTTTACAACTGCTTTTATGAGGATTCTAGTCAAAATAGTGAACAAAACTTGCGGTTTGTAGATAATAAGCAGGTTTGTCTAATATTTTTTCAGGCTTACTTTCGTTATTCGCTAGAACCCTAGACATTATTGCTTTTTAGATCTGTGGCTTAAGCAGATTCTGCTAGCCACGTCAACATGAGCCGTTGCCGATAAATAGTGGCACATATTAATATGTGTTCCTCAAGCGTTTGAATTGATATTTGGAAAGTTTTAATAGTCCGTTATCAGAGGCTAGTTTTTTTATTATATCTTAAGCTCAATGTTATGATGATTAGTTGATTTCAGTATTTGAGCTCATGGTTTTTGCGTGAAGCCACAACAGATTTTCGTCTGCTGGATAACAGGCCTTGATTTTCCAGCCAAGTACCTTCAACTTCACGTTCATTCGTACATACTAACCTAAAACCAGCCCCCCGTAAAATTACACAGTTTTGTCTTATCATTTAATTAAGGCTTTTCCATGGGAGAATTCGAAATTTACAATGATGGTATGGTGTCAAAAGTGTTTATGGTAACTAAAGCGTTAATGTCTTCAATTATTTCACCACGTTCCGTCATGCATATTTACGTACATTCGCATACATACATAATTTTATGCATACCTGCATAAATACATAAATATGCGCATAAGTATATACACACATGCGTGCATGAATACATATACACACCTACCTAGATATGTGCATACGTACAAGAATAAATATATGCAGTTCTGCAATGGCCCGATTCATCCTCATTTCCAAGTACTCGCTAAGTTCAGCTTCGTGGTGGCTGGGTGCTGATTCGTTCCATCACTTCAAAGGCTTCCACACCATTCGTACTAATCACTGGAAATGGAGTTCGATCCAATCTTGGTTTTTTGACGTTTCGATGCTTCATTACCAGTTCAGAAAGCGAAATAACACATTAAACTTATCGCAAGACCATATTTGCTTAAATTTGGTCTAGTGATTAGTCTACTGTGTGTTATTTCGATTGCTGAGGAAGGTAGTGGAAGTGACGTATCGAAATGTAAGACAACCAAGATTGGATCGAACTTCATCTGCATTGGCTGATGTGAATGGTTTGGAAGCCTTCGGAGTGATGGAACGAATCAGCACCCAGCCACCGTGAAGCCGAACTCAGTGCGTGCTTGGAAATGAGGATCAATCGCATCATTCGGGACTGAGAGTGCTAATCGACCACCAACGAAAGAAAATCGCGGTTACATTAAATATGATGATCGCACTGCACAACGAAGAACGAGAACTTTCAAGAGATATATCCATACGTTTTGGATATGCACACGAACTTACAGATGTGCCCAGGTTTGGATCCAATCCGCGGAAAATTCTGGAATTTACATGTTGAGTTCGCAACAAGGACGAAACCGGTCTACTGAATGAATTGCCTTTTCTACATTATACAATGCTTGATTTATACTAAAAAATATATGTACTTAATGGGTCTGGTGTTTAAATCAGGATCGCAAACCTGATTTTAAAATATTTAATATTTCTGTAGCTTTTGTAAACTAACTCACAGATGAACTTCCTTCTGGTTTCTTCCTACGGGACATAGCAGACCTAATGGAAAGTTAGTTCATTTAGTGCCAGAAAGACAGATAACACAGGCATACATTATCATTTCAGAATTGATGCTTCACTGTCGCATAAATATCAACTTCATAGCTATGGGTGAGCTGCAACTAAGCACAAGATTGCTCATTCTTAGTTAGGATGACACTACGCTACAATTACGCTATTTAGTTGATCAATTTATGTCGCAATTTGTTATAAATATGCTTTTTTGAGCGATATTAGAGTCGATTCCGTTCGGTTCTTTAGCACTCCCAACCTCACCATGCGCAGTTTCAGTTTGTAAAAACGATGATGCATTGCTGCTGTTGAGCGAATTAATGCTAGTCAAAAATCTGTGCGCATTGTAAAGCAGGGTCCAGTGGACAGGCCTGGATAATTCTGTCTTACCGAAATAGGTTGTAATAGTGTTAATTGGACGAGAAATTGAAATTTACGTTTTTGTACGTGTGCGGCTTGATTTTCGCACGTCAACTCCAAGCGGTAACCAGTTATATTTTCTCAATTGACAAGTGTCAAGGCGCCGAGCAACTGTAATAGCGTTGTTGATTCCGTCTGCTATGCAGTTGAAAATTCCAGATCCAGTTATTCTGTATAAACTCATTGCACTTTACAACACGTCACTAGTTAAAAAAATGTTTTTTTTTATTAGTTCCAACCTGGATTTTTTAGGAGGATTGTACAGAGTGGGTAAAGATGTTTAAAACGACACAAATACAGTTCTAGCCATTCGTGCCCCCACTGTTTCTATGCACCTTATGCATTCATCTCTCTTACGAAGTTAAGGCTTATTTGTCGAGAAAATTTCGCAGTTGACATCCGTAAACGTAGGCGATGCTAGTATGACAAAGCTTCAGCGAAGGTTTGAAGGAGGAGTCTAATGGCTTATGTCTGTTTTGCTCATCAAATAGATGACCATTCAATATGCTTATACTACTACTACTTTACAGCGTTACACCAGCTCAATGCACTAATGCTTTACTGCCCTAAAACCATGTAATTCAGAGGTATGTGTGAGCTGTAAATGAATAATGACTCGCCAATTGCTAGTGCATATATTCTTCACTACTCACCAGATTGTAAACGTCACATGGTATTGGCATTTTAGCTCCACAATCTTTCAATATAGAGGCGGTATAAAACGGCATCGCTAATGTTTACTGGCAATGAATAAAATTGCATTGTTGAAATGCAAAGCGTAAGGTGGTATTTAATGGATGTGAGCGCAATATATATCAAAATTGATTTAGTGACAACTTAGCATCTATGCCTAAACAAGTCAACCTACTTTCCGTAGTGTTTTCAGGATGTGATTCATCGTCATTGTAATTCATATAACGCATATATATATATATATATATATATATATATATATATATATATATATATATATATATATAAACGTATCTGTATATACGTGTACACCGAGCTAACCTGTTCCGCGATAGTAAGTAAATTCACCTTTTTTAGAATAGAAGAAAGAAGAACCATGATGGTCCATGGAATAACATTTATTAATAAATATTATTCCTCATGTGCACATTCGTTTCGTGCTTACTGGCGACTCACCAGTAGGAGCCCAAATACATAGTGGGCACAAGGCGTAATATCGGCTCCTACTGATAAGTCGCCAATGAACAAGTCACGAATGTGCACATGAGCTATAATATTTATCAACAAATATGAATTATGGTTCTTCTTTCTATTTTTTAAATGGTTAATTAACTCACTATCGCGGAATATATATTTATAAATATATATATATATATATATATATATATATATATAACATAAGTGGAAAATAAGCATATATAATGTTAAATAGGAGTTTATTTTTATTTCTCCTTGGTTTATCGAAACTTACGTGTTTATTCATATATTTATCTGCATGTTTTCCGTCAGCGTTTTGATAACCAAAAGGCGCATTGCGTATAGGCGACGTCTTATTTACTGCCGTTTAAACCATGAATAATTTATGTATATCAGCATTCGTTTGGTCTATCTTTGCTTCTAGTCGTTATATATTTGTAAAACTTAAACTGAAATTCCAACTGTATATATATACATATATATATATATATATATATGTATATATATATATATATATATATATATATATATTTATATATATATATATATTGAATGGAAGCCTTAATTGATGGATATATATATATTTATAATTTAAATATTAAATTACAGTAACTGAATATTTTTTATTTTATATGTTTAAATGTTCACTTTGACCATCGTTTTTGTTACCAAAATTGTCTTAAATTTATTATATTTTTGCTTTCAAAATTTTCCCATACACGTCACATATGTTCTTATTGTTCGTTTAACACATTCTCTAGATGCATCGAAATTTGGCGTTTTCAGCCGGGTAACGTGTGTAGATAATATTGTCTGTCTGAATTCGTTTTTTTATTGTTGATTTTATTTTCGATGTGGGTTTGACTGTAGAAGGCTGCCGCTCTGCGTATTCTTGCCACAGTCGCCAATGCGTGATTTCTCAAAACTGGTTGGCATTGTTTGTTTTCACTGACTTGATCAAATAATATCTTTACAATTACGGAACTGTCACTACCAGTCACCTGTTATAACGTGTATTGGTGTCAGCATAGACACGCTTATGTTATTTTTAAATGCATATTTTCACTGCCTTTTTGATTTTTGGCAATCTAAGATTTCACTGTTCGCTTAATTTGTTCTTTGACTGATTGATATAAGCCAGTTTTTTATGTTCTATGGACAAATCAGTTTTACGTGCGTAGTTGCTTAGGTTTCACGTGGCATGCAGGCCAACGTCTGAAACTGTGACAATCAGCTTGTTTTAACCATTGATTTGTACTTATTATGCAAGTTTAATAGATATCTTTTTTAAGTTGAAAAATAAATATATCAAGTGTATAATAGGCAGGTGCTCAGAAATGCTATTGACCCAAAAAGCGCAAAACCTTCACCGCTAGCTATTTTGATGATTCAACCGAGCGTAGAATATTTTTACATGCGTGATGGTTTGTGAATATGAAAAATATGTATAGTTACGTGTGGACTAGAGGTGAACATTTTTCCGCCACTTCCAATGTGAAACTAATCCGCGACTTGCATAGATTCGCTTTAGCGGAGATTAAGGTCTCCAGTTATGTCAGTTGTATAAAAGCTATTTAAATGGAACAATGCGTCATTTCGCTACATTCAAGCATGTTTGGCGCTTGCCTCCTGTCCAGTTTTTCTTTTCTGATTTTCTTCGTCACTGTTTGGATTCGTTGACGCGCAGTTTAATTGACTGATATCGCAGGTAGATAGTTTCCGACCAGACGAGATCAGTTCTAGATTATATTGTACTATTCAACTCCTGTTAAACCATTGATTATGAGTCTATCATCCTTCAGCCAACTTGTTCTTATATAGTGATATCCACACCGGCGGAGAGGCTTTCGAATTTCTCCCTAGGGTTCTTTTACTTTAGCCACAATCCCTGTAGTATCCATTTATAAGGTCTTTGTCGGGATTTAAAAACAGTAGCAAGAAAACTGTGCATGTGTACTTACAGAAAACGTCCTATTATGCTTAATCTGATTGGCACACACAAAGTTATTTAATTTATTGAAAGCTCAATTTATATTTGCTAATTTCAAATTGCCCTATAATAAACATATCATGATGTCTAAGCATATCAATTAGTTTATATTTTATTACTTATGCTATTGTGTTCTATCTGCACTGTAAGCTGTATTCACTCCAATTAAAGGTTAATTATTTCATTGATTGAGCTTAAACCGTCAATGATATCTTGCTACACCAATACACATGTGGATTCCACCAATCACCATTATCGGTTTGGCTTTAAAATGAGGGAAATTCTTAAACAGCTTATAGAGACATTTATAACCAATCAAAGAGCAACCAAATGGAATAGATCGCCTCGTATATTTTGCCAATGATTAACATGTCTATTGCTAGGCCGACTGTTACTTAAGACATCAATGGAAAGTTTAGTTTCATAAATCTGTCCAGGTGGTGGAAAATCTAGCTAGATCAGTGATAGACTAGGCATGAAGACCTTCTATTTAGTGCTCAAAGCTTTGCCAGCTAGGACCCAGCATGCTTTAAGCATAACTTGTCAAATGGGACTGTATCACGATAAATGCGTTTGTGAATCTCAGCAGCTGCTTCTCCGTTCGCTAGTGCTAGAGATTTTCGGCTGCCAAAGACGACTTCCAGCATGGCGCCGTTTAGCACAATGTTAGACAGAATCATTATTCTACTTAATTACAATTTTAAGGTGATGAGATTTGTTATATATCTGATTTACAATTCCTCAGTACTTGCTGACATCTTAAGCCAGTTTTATATCCGCTTGAATAATGGCGTCGTCCACATTTTCAAGTTACCAAGAAGAGCATCTCCATGGATTTCTACTACATGAAGACTTGGAAAGGCGACATGTATTTATCAGATGTTATTTGACAAAGTGTGTGCATTGAATCATCATTCTTTAATGAGAAAGCAAAGTGTTAAAGGCGGTTCTAGTGTGAATGCGAGCCGATGAGTCAGCTTTCAAGTTTTTAAGTAGGCGATTAATTTTTGGCCGCTACGTTATAATTGGTTACAACTTGTCGTAACATCTTTTGCACTATTGAGTCCAATGAATTTCAGTAGTCCAGAAAATTAATCAGGAATGTCCGGTTATACCGGTGGCATAGCTTGAGAATACGACAGAGTACATTTATTTGATTATCCTCTACTGAGACCCTGCGCAATTGGTACTTATTCGCTTTTCCAGCTTCGCCATATTTTTTTGAGGGCAGCAACAGTTACATTTCTATTGCTACATAGAACAGACAGCTACCGGAGTGTAGGTTGGCATAGCATTTTGAACTTCCTGCAGAAGCAGAGGCCACAATATCATTAAACTCATAAAAGTTTGTGAATTCCTGGGAACGTGCACTCTTCCTAATTTATATTTCACTTGCCCTACGTTGGTTTGAAGGATCGAGTGTTGATTTTCAGAGTTATATCAGTTACGTGCGATTAATGAAGTTCAGCTTAAAACTAATAAAACAAGACTTGTACAAACAAGTGTGATCATTGTTCCAGGAGATGAGTACGCGTGGTTGTTTGTATGCCATTGTAACTTGCGTCCTCATAAAAAACGCTTTGTAAGCCGTAGCTAGAAAATTGTGGTTTCGTCATGTAGGTGATTTCGTGATAGACAGCCAAATCGTATATGCATTTGTCCAAGCAAACTTAATTCAAGCAATCTTTGTTTGCAAGATCTGAAAATTGTCAATTTTTTGCTTCTTCGATTGGTTGCTCCATAACTAAATAAATCTTGGCATCGCGCGTCGATTTGCCATTAAATGAGGACCTTTGAAGTTGGGGTTGGCTGTGTTATCTATTTAATTGATATGAAAAATATACATAGTTAAAGGGGAGCATCTGCTTTAATGCAATTCGTACGTTATAGCCTAATTTTATCTAAGGTATAAACCGGTTGCACTAGGAAGCCATTATGAGCTACCATTTTTCTTTTTTCTGCCAGGAGAGCGACTGTTAATTCGACTTTCTTAATACTTAATTCGAGTTATAGACATTTTGTGCGCTTGATTTATACTTATCAAAGCGGTGTGTCGTTGCATTTAGTGCACAGGTGCTGGTTATTTGTTATATAGCATAAGTTGCTGTTGGAGCTCTGTATGGAAGAAGACTTAAATATTTATGCTTCATGTTGTGGAAGGTTTTAGTAATCAAAAATTATGCACCATTGGTGAGGGGTTCAAATCATCGCAATCTAGTAAGTGGAAAAACAAAGACCGCCGTTTGGAGCCTCAGGCGTCTGGATGTTCTGCTGGTAGACGCAATGGGTTTTCGTGCTAGCTCTGTGCTGGTTATTTGTCATATAGCATAAGTTGCTCTTGCAGCTCTGTATGAAAGAAGACTTAAATATTTATGCTTCATGTTGAGGAAGGTTTTAGTAATAAAAAAAATTATGCACCATTGGTGAGGGGTTCAAATCATCGCAATCTAGTAAGTGGAAAATCAAAGACCGCCGTTTGGAGCCTCAGGCGTCTGGATGTTCTGCTGGTAGACGCAATGGGTTTTCGTGCTAGCTCTGTGCTGGTTATTTGTCATATAGCATAAGTTGCTCTTGCAGCTCTGTATGGAAGAAGACTTAAATATTTATGCTTCATGTTGTGGAAGGTTTTAGTAATCAAAAATTATGCACCATTATGAGGGGTTCAAATCATCGCAATCAAGTAAGTGGAAAATCAAAGACCGCCGTTTGGAGCCTCATGCGTCTGAATGTTCTGCTGGTAGATGCAATGGGTTTTCGTGCTAGCTCGTTTTAGCTTTATAAAACGTACTACACCAACTTAGATGTCAACAATTGAACCTTGAACTTGTAGTTGCCTTCGCTGATCATCTTTTGTTGCTTACGTCAACAATGT
Organism: Eudiplozoon nipponicum; assembly: GCA_029291075.1. Classification (NCBI taxonomy): domain Eukaryota; kingdom Metazoa; phylum Platyhelminthes; class Monogenea; order Mazocraeidea; family Diplozoidae; genus Eudiplozoon; species Eudiplozoon nipponicum. The sequence goes on along the minus strand of JAQBSW010009748.1, from coordinate 16,964 downwards.
TCCATCACTTGACCCTCGGATTATCCGTGCTAGTCTCTTCTTCACGGCTAGTGGACAGCAAAAGCGCGATGAATATATTGCGTTTGCGGTTTTTTCAACGATTACTGCAATGTATTGCGTTATAAGAGCAAGCAAGTAATGTAATATTCTTAGCTTTACTGACATGATAATTTGTTTAGTTTGCTTATGGCCAAGGTAATAATATACTGTGTTCAAACGGTTGTGTTTTTGCATTCTTACCTTGTACTAAAATGGTAGTTTGCCTTGCTTAACTTGTACTCCTCCCAAAATGTCGGAAGGTTTCAGTTTTACAATCTCTGCTATGGAATTTACATGCTTTGTATACTGTTTTCGATCTATTCAATCAATGCGTAGTGGAGTGGTTCATTGAAGTTTCGTGCCTTAATTTCACTTAACTCCAAAGTAATATGGCTGGCATGTAATATAATTCAACTCGTAATAGGACTACGCTTTCCGCTGCCTACCATAATTCTAATTTCAGTCACTTGGAAAAACTTAATTAATGTATGGCTTGTAGGTAATAGTTATGGCTTTATTCCAAGGTCAGCTTGTGTAGAAGATTCAACCCGCATGGGCAAACGAATTTTGTGTTCGCTGGCTACTAATTAGTTGGAGCTGGCGATTCTGGCGATTTTCATTATTAAAGTTAGCCGTAATATGCCACACATGCGTCAATGGGATTACAGATTTGTCCATCATGATTTTCGCATATCCTCCTAGGCATGTAGTAATCATTTTTTAGGGATTAAACACGTTTGCCTATGCCCTTCGAGTTGACTAAATCTGCGGATGTGTGATAGCCATTAGTACAAACCAAACCATATTTGTTTGTAATTTAACGTAAAATCAACGGAGAGTAGTCTCCCAGACGTGCATACCGTATATGCATGCAACTATTGACCGCTAAATCCGTGTTTGCGCAGTAATGAAATCTCAATGGGGAATTCTATAATCATTATGAAAAATATGTGCTTTTCAATAGGCATTACTGTAATTGTTTGGTTACTAAACGTAATTCTGTTGTAGCTGTGGTATGGGACTTCAAGAATTTATTAATCAGCGCATATTTAGGCCTAATTTAGTAAATTATTTCAATTTACTTTAGTGCGTATTCCTCTGGATAGGCTCTAGATTTGATGATTAACTATTAGGAGGAGGTGTCTTATCGCGTCGAGTTTGACTGTGGTTCCAAGGATGTTCTGAAATTTCGCCTGTTTTATAAACAACTAAAGTAGAATATTTGTCCTTTAAATTTTTATCTTTTAATTAAAATTCTGATAGGCTTCGGCTGTTTAAATGTCCTCGTTTTGATTAACCAGTACGTAGGCCATTCGGATGATAAGCAAACGAAAGTATTCGTTCGAATCTGTAAAGCTTGACATTGATGCTGTACCGGTGTCAATGCATTGGTTCAGCTGCCAGAATCCGACTGAAAGGCCACTCCATGCGACCGTCTCATCGATTTGTGCTAGCGTTTTTTAGAGTCTGTTAACAAGCACGTATAGTAAACCCATTACAACTCAGAGTGGGGATCGTCGATGGTGGCCACCTTGATGATTTCGAGCAAACTAACGACGTAGCCTTGAAAGTGGTAAAGGAAGACAAACTGCAGAACACTAGTCACACAGAAAACGTTCATTTGCTTTGGTCTGAAGCTGAATACATGTAAAACGGTAATTCTGGCCGATATTCTGTCTTAACGTTTTTTTGTTGCCGATCGTCAAAGACTTCGTCTACCTGTTATTCTTAGTGTCACTGAACGGATCGGCTTCTGATGTCGTTTTCAGACATCAGTATTTTTCCAGTTGCTTTTGCGAGGCAATACAAACCAATTTGTAATCGTCTTTTCAGCTTGGTGATAACTGAGTTCGTTTTCCTCCAGTGTAGTATATATTAGATCATTGTTAATGCCACGAGGGCATGGGCGACACCTTTGTATAGTCTCACCACCTTAAATGCTTTTTCTGCCGACTTATTCACTTGGTATGTCAGCTGAGTGTCACTAGGCATTAACAAGAATCAAAATTCATTAGTCGACTGACTGAAGCGCCTTGTTAAGGTATGAAAATCACCGTCTGAGAATTACTTTTGCACATTCTGCTCGTTAAATTGCCGAAGCAAATGAGATGAGCGAAAAAGACTGCAGGAAAGTTAGACCAGCAACTTAGTGCCTGTACAGTATTATTTGCGATATCCGTCAGATTATTACGTCCCATTAGGAATCTATTGATCAACTCGGACTAAATTGAAAGCTTGGTGAATTATGCTTTATGAACAAATTATCAGTTGGATGATCCTGTCCGCATTTGCAGTCAGGATATTTCGGGGCGTTTTTCTGAAACCCTCTTTGTGAACATTAATTGCATGGCACCACAAATTTGACATGATATATTAAAATCTTAACTCTCATTAGGACTGTTTCATTTTTTACTTACTGGTAGATCTCATAACAATCACTTACATTTCACTAGATAACAATGTTTCACACACACACACACACACACACACACATATATATATTTATATATATATATATATATATATGTGTGTGTGTGTGTGTGTGTGTGATTGAGTGCGTATAACTATGACACCTTTGATTAAATATAAGTACAAGCACATGTTCAACTCATTTGTTTAATCACACTTTGTTAAATTAATTATGAAGATGGAAAGGTAATATGGATTCACCTGTCAGAAAATCCTGCCAAGGTAAATGATCAAAAGTTAGCAAACTAGTTAGCTCAATTAAGTTAAATTAGTTAAAGGTCAGAGAAAAAAATTACGAACTGAAACAATGATCATAATAATAATGTAAAGGGAAGATTTTATTTGTCAAGAGGTTCATTATAAGTGCCACACTCTATAAGCTACCTAAAAACCTTTTGTGAAAGGAAACGCTAATTCATATCCTATTCTTGTGTAAATAATTTTAGATGTTTGAAAGTTTTTCTCATTTCATGTGCCTTATTCGAACAGTTTTACTAAAAACAATTTGAAACATTCACGCCTGCCGTTTTGATATTGTTCCATTTCGTTTTGTCTAATTTTTATTTTTTTTCATTTTCTTAACTTTGAGTTACACACTAGTCTTTCATGTTAGAATGTACAGCCGATTCACAGTTTTTGCAGAACCTTAAACAACCTTTTTCGCGATAAGTTTGAAAAAGGTGTTTGTTGTTAAGGTTTTAGTTGTTTCTTTCTATCTCTTAATAATTGTCTTGCATAATTGTCAGCGTTTTGTAACAATAAATAATTTCAAGCTTGTAGAAACGATTTATTATTTTCGCCGACATGATTATACTTTTGCTTTTTTAAGGCAACCTGTTGTAAAAAGTGGTATTCCTTGCTTTCTTTGTATTTCATTCGGTTTTCACTTTACTGTAAATGCCCTTCGAACAAACGTCAAACTTTCTAAGCGTTACATCACTTAACGCCACACAAAGAGCAGGCTGAACGTGTGAATTTAATACAGCTGGCTGTTAGTTGTTGCGTATCTTTTAACAAGTTTGTTCATATAAGACCAAAAGGATATTAACAAAGCAACATGAAATAAAGACAACAAAAAAAACATTTGGCCGGGGAATGTGGGACAATTGGACGGTGCAATCTCCTATCCCCATAAGTAGTCAGACAGTTGTTAAATTTCATATCAAGTCTTCAGTAATGCGACTTCGCAGCCACAAAACACTAAGTATAGTAGTGAACAGCATGCCTGTAAAGTGTACGGATACTATGGTTTTGGTGATTTCACCAAATTTGAGAATAATAAGCCACCTTGCACACCTAATACTGCAGCAACGCCTTATGGTCTGTCATTGCTCAACAAAATTTATTATATTTACCTGGTGAGTCGTACCTCATTCAATGAACCCTATACTGGTTAAATATATATATATATATATATATATATATATATATATATATATGCATTTAAGCATTGGGTATTGCGTAGCTAGCCGGAAGTTAGTTTTATTATGACCAAGAGAACATATTACGTGTATCTGAGATTACCCATTTTGTTCATGCTGATTTCGGCATATCCTCCTGGTTATTTTTGAACTAACTCGTTACTAGGCAAGTAATGTCTGATACTGAATCGCTTTTTTGCATTATTGATCGAGTGTCGTGGTCCCATGCACACCGTTATTTTTGTTGTTGAATTTTTCCTTGTGTTTGTCATTTGATTTTATTCCAAACGGTCTGTTGTTTCGTGTCCTCTTCTCCGGACACACCTTCGAAGACGTCGCACAATTTATCGAAAATTTACAATTTTCTCTGGTTTCATGTGTGATTAGTGACTGCATAAAATGTGAATCTTATGATGAAATCATTCGAGAATTCTAAATTTTGTGAGAAGCTGCGGCAAAGAGGACCACACATTTCAGCACTCACACACACACCGGAGCATTTAGTAAACATTAAAACACGAAAATCGTCTTCTGAGAACAGTTTAAAAAATGCACAATAAATATCTAGGCTATCTTGCTGATGCCAAGTTTTACTAAGCAGTTTGTTTGTGTTCTTCGTTGTCAGCACACTTTATCGATTATGCACGCTAGCCGGAGCTTCATTTAGAGTGTTGGAGCCGTTTGTTATTCTAGCTTCTGCTGACTTTAAAGGTACGCCTAATTTGTTGCTTTGCTTGTGATTACGTGATTGTTTTTCCACCAGTTATTGTCTTACTGGCCACAATTGCCAAGACAACCTACAGCAGTCACACTGGATAACAGTTAATTGTCCCTCGTTGCAGCACCAGAAAATTTGGTACTGTTCATTTGAACCAAACGAGTCACGCGAGGAATCACTGTTCTGCACACGTATTTCTAAATCAATGTTATGCTTCATTGCACAAAATATTTCTCTATTTACAATACTAATAAACAAAAATGCGTGGACTCAAACTTGTATGGTTTGGGTTGTGTTCTTTTAGTTTATATTAGCGTGATTTTCTTTTTTTGGATTTACCTTTGTTATTTCTATTAACTGCTTCATGTTTGAAGGCGTTATCCAATATGCCAATCAGAACTAGTTAATTTAGAATATCAATAAAGATATCTTCGTTGTCCTCTTATTATTGTTATTTTTACTATCATTATTATATGCATTATTTGATTGAAAATAAATTGATTATTTCGCTTGAAATTTGGTTGTTCTGTACTCGCCAGTGTTGTCTGCTTTGTCTGCTGATAGAAATCTTTATTTTGTGTAATTTTGGTATTTGCTATTGCTGGCTATCATGTATTTATTTTTTGGTGACGGTTTTCGTTTACCCTTGATTGGTAATTTCAACTTCAAATAACAAAACTGTGCATGTGCCCTCTTATTTTTATGATATATGCTCAAATTGTAATGTCTGGTTACTGCCTGTGTAGCCTCCTTTGCTTGTGATGCATTCATTTTGTTCATTTGTTTTTTTAACTTTAATTTGTTCGTCTTTGGATTAATTATGCAGTACATTGGATATCGTTTCCAACTGTTTACCATGCTAGACACTTTTTCGACTCTCTTTTTCGCGAGTCCTCGTTTTGTCTGAACGAAATTGGCTCGCAAAACCGAAATGACAGAAAATTTGTGCTATTTCATTCGCCTAGATTAATTTATGTCACCTTTATGGTTAGCTATTTGTAGTTGAGGTTGTTTATTCGCTTACATGCTATATAAATGTTATTAAATGCCCATTTTGTGCCGAAATATATGCATAGATCTCACAGGCATGCAGAGCCATACAAAAGCCAAAAGTGACCAATGTTTCACTGCCATATAACCTTAAGTCGTTCATGGTTATATATGGATTGTAAACGAACACGATGTCGCCCATTCCTAGTGAGGATGATTTGTATTTGGAGTTTTCCTTCTCTTAGATAGTCTGTCAACCAAGGCTGATGAGCTCTATCTACCCAGATGCCAGTGGCCAAAGTTTCCATCAGCAGCCCTTCGTGTCTGGTACGCTTGATCTCATTCAGTCAAACATATTTAAGAATAAAAGCTATTGCGAAGTTAGACCAAAATCGACCGATGGCTGTGTCTCTTTAGACCCGGCAAGGTGCACACTACCATTCCCCGATTGACTGGATTCTGCCCGCCGGTCGTTTGCATAGATCTACTTTTGGAGAAAGAAAAACACATTAATTCTTTATCATCAATTATGTTCTTTTTGGTAGTTGCATAGTAGTGTCTTTGTATTTCATGTGACGTCAAGAATTCAAATCTCAAAAGAAATTTTCTGAAACAAATGTAACTGCCAAAGCTAGTAGAAAAATGTCTAATATACTCATTTTGATTGGTTTTCGATTATTTCCTATTTTTCTTGTTTCAATTGTCTGTGAATATTTATTAGTTGTCATGGAGAAAAACCTGGACTTTCCATTATTTAACTTGTAAGAATGTCGTATTGGTATTTATTATGTGTAAGCTATAATGCGTTCGACTGACATTTCGATTTAGTGTTACGGAAGTCATCCTCGGAGATCGTTCAATATTCCACAAATGATTAGCACTGTTTACTAGTGTTCTTTTTCAATTGATGCTTGCAGTTTTTCTGATCGCTTGTCGTGTAAGCAGCTTTCTTTTTCATTGCCAAGTCATTGTTGCTACCGACACTGATGCTCATTTCAACATTTCATTTTGCAGGTCTAGCTGAGTCTGCTATTGATGTCTATTTTGTTGATAGCTTTACTTGAAAATGTCGATGTTGTAGATGATGAAGTGTTCTTTGAATTTGGATTGAGGATGTGACGTCTGACATTTGACGATGACGGTCGATTGTACAAACAGCTTTCATGACAGTAGAGAGGGCTTATTGGCAGGCAAACGTAAGAGGAGCGGTATAGATTGTACACAATCGGCATTCTGATACATGAAATAATTAAAAATCCAGTTCTTTTCACTTTAAAATTACTGTTTTTGCCAAGACCACTTACAAAAAAGCTACAGGCATCAAATTGAAAACTGATAAATGTTAGTAAATTATGCATTGTCCTATTGGCTATGGTATAAACTGTTTATTTCACATAGTCGTTCTGGTATATATATATATATATATATATATATATATATATATATATATATATATATATATCGTAATTATAATATAAACATTGCATAACGTAACGAATCCAATTCTTTAGTTAGACCGCTTTCATCCTAAAGAAGCAATCCTCAAGTACTTGCTAAAATTACTGCGATTGGGTCTTGAACTGAGGTTCATTTGATTCATAATCTGGCAAATAATCTACTTTGAAAGTCTTGTCGCGTACTAAATGCACTTTCAAGTTACGTAGCAACTTGTCTAACGTCATTCTACAAGTTCGGTGGCTCCTATAAGACATCGCTTACGACCTAAAGTACCAACATGCAAATTCCAGACACCAGACAACCTGAGGAAGTGATATCATGCCAGGATTATTATTTTATATATGCTTTCGGTATAAACTGACCAAAGCATAAGATTGTAAATGAAACCCACAGAGTCTACCGCTTTTGCCTCTATTTGGCGTTCATGAAGCATATGACAGAAAATGCGCGAACGGAACTTGTGCTAAATGTCATTTGCTTCAAACTTTTGCAACACATACACTGTGTTATCCAATACAAGCGTTGGTCGCGACATTTCTAGTAACTACTTGATGGGTTCTGTATAATGACGAAATTGGTCCTGTTCATGAACTTCACCTGCAATTGTATTCAATTATTTAAATCAAGTTCGCAAACTTGATTTAAATAATTGTTACCACCACCCGCGCAATCAATTATTGTTAAATAGTATTGCCTATATATGTATTCAATGTCACAGCATACTGGTTATAAACAGACGTATATATATATATATATATATATATATATATATATGTATATATATATATATATATATTTATATATATATATATGGCCACAATCACAAAACACAACAACAAGTTACTAGTATCCCGGCATGTCCAAACACCTCCGGCCTGACCTAACAAGCATTCGATCGAATTGACAACACTCTGAAAGGGGAAAAGCAGCTGCAAATACGGCAAGGGAAATTTTGAAACAATTTGAGCACTCAACACTGTAATCCACACCTGCGCTGTTATCAAATAGACAAAATTAATTTGAGGAACAATGGGGAAACGAAAGACTAGACTCGGGAAAATTACGTTTGTACACGTTGAGAAACTAATCATTACATTGCACGGAAATGCGAGTTTCGGTGAAGCCTGCGAAAGTGAAAGAACCTATTTGTGGTGTATTAAAAACGCCCAGATTCCTGAACGATTTTAACTTTTATGTCGTTAAGCCTTGGCACATTGAACTACAAAAATTTTGAGACAATGAAAAAAGAATGGAATAGAAGCTGAAAACTTCTCACTTGACAATCTCTTCATATCAGTAATCTTCATCCAATCGAGCTTGCAGTCATCAAGAGAACTGTTAATCGTCCTTTTAAGAATGCCATCGGCAGAAAAAATAAGCAACTTCACGAAGATTTAATCGATAAATAGCAAGCTTGTAACGAATTTCCAGAAAATCCTAATGCCTACATGTTTACCTATTCGAGTTTATCTCAAGAGGGAAGACCGAAAAACGTCGTATCGCTAAAAATAAATTCTTTATATTACCAAATGAAATGAACCAGATAAAAAAGATAAAAATTCTTCTCTGGAGATTCTTTACGATGATATCACATCAGGAAGTTCACAATAAGGTGAAGTTAGCGCTCTATTTAAGGCTGGACTGCATGTTGCCTATGAGCATTTCAAAGTGAGACCCAAATGACTCAATTTTATAAAGGAGTATATAGAAGGACTTAAAGAAAGACTAGAAAGACATTAGATTAATGAATCCAGACAAAGGCTGAAGTACTGTTTTTTATGGACAGCTATAATTTTATAAATCAATTGAGCAATATTCTTGATGATAAACAGAAATTCAAAAAAATGCCAAGCTAATCAAGACAATTCGGAGCTTCTCGAGGATTTAATATGGCGTGCAATTAAATATGCATGAGAAGAAATTCAAATAAGAATCGATGATGCGAATTCTAATGAAATTGATAACATCCTATGTTGTCGTAAACGAACGAAACCAACCGGCATTTTCTACGGCATGCAGAAGGCTCACGGTGTAGTTGGAACGAGCAACTTGTCACTATTACGACCAATAATGTTAATTTTCAACACTCCGCAGAAAGTCGATGATTGGCGATGAGCAGTTCGTTAGAAAGTCTATTAGCTGATGTCTGCATGTTCCATCTGAAAACATCAATGCTATAGCCACGAATTTAAAATACTTCTAAACACTAGAAATATATTGGTGATACCTTTGTAATCATGAATGAGTTATCAAAATAAATGACATACTTTAAGATTTTAACAATGAGGACCGTCGTATTCAGTTTACTTGCATGCACGAAAACAACCAGTCTAACGTTCTGTCTTTCTTTGACGTTTTGTCATTATTTAACAGAAATCACACTACATGGGGCGGCGATATTTAAATTAACATTTATATAACGACGATGCGTCGGTTTATTTTTTTTAAATGGACGCATCCGTAGAAAAGCAGTGATTTCAATTACTTTTTATTTAATCAAGAGAATACCTCTTTTAACATAAATGCATAAGCTTCATTATTTATATATATATATATATATATATATATATATATATATATATATAAAGTTTTTTTAATGTTACATATTAGGAGATCCGTGACTAAACAACTATCATCAAGCCAAATGGTAGTATAATGAGCTTAGTTAAACGTTTTTTAGCAAATTTAATGGGCTATTATACATATTGTGCAATAATTGTTCTTGTAGCTTGGACGATTGCTCACGTAGAGTTATGCCAAATCAACGACTTTCCAAATTCCGTCATCATGGCGAGAATGTGGCGAACAAGTTCTTAGTCTTAATCTGCGTGCACTTGTAGGACCGTTTAGCTAAAGGCCAGAATTTGTTGGTGGCCCAGAATTAGTGGAGTGAAAAAATAATAGTCGATGTGGTTAATTTTAACAAAACCGTTATTCTTAAAAGACAATGGGATATTTCGCAGAATTTATCAGAGTTTTTTTCATTTCACTATAATTTTTTTGGGGGGAGTTTCTTACTAACGCGTTATGTTAACCCACTTTGCGTACTTAACAGTATTTGGTGTAGCTATATCGATTGTATTGTCGTTTAGTTATGTAATTTATTCATCGTCATTAACATCTTCATCCACAACAAAAACCTGAGAACACCGATACATCAGAATTTTTCTGCAGCGTAGCCACAAAATCTACATTTTTGTGTTCTAGTTGTATTTTGGTTGTGAAAGCATATTATGTCGCTCATTTCCCATGAAGATGGATGATTTGGTTTGCAGGTTTAACTTCTCCTTAATGGTTTTACATCCAAATTGGATGAGTAGCGTCTGCCAGGAGTAGTTTCTTCTAATGCGCCGGCGACCACATTCATCCTTATTTGTGGCAAGTTCAACTCCTCGGCGTGCTGTTTAGGAACTGGTCTGTGGTTGTACTGTCGTAGGATCTTTAAGGGTACCATAAGGTTATCTCAAACATCACGCCTTTGAGTAGTAACGTTTAATTGTGAAATTTATTTCCTGGTTTAAACTTGTATTACCTTCTATGTTCATGCGGACGCTTTTTTCCTGTTATTTTGGTGCTCCATTATTTTCGGTGTTTATTCGTTTTAATTTGTGTCCAACTGTTTTGTGAAGCCTCAGTTTTTAGTTGTTTTAAATGTGTGCAATTATTTTGTCAATTACTAATTACGGCTCACGTCATTCGATAGCTTCTAGTAAGTTGTACTGGCAAGGTCGGCGGGAGCGTTACAGATCTTAGTGCGACACAGTTATCACTCGGTTGACAACTGTGGATGATTGTCAGCATTTCTCGTTGACATTCATTATCTCTGGTAAAAATTAGGAAAGCGACTGGTAACCACAGCATAAATCTAGCCATCATTTGCAAACTGAAATGACGTTTAACAGATTTGACCATGTCTGTTAATTTTCCATTTTAGTGGAGATACCCCCGCGAAATATTTCCTCGATTGGTCTAAAAAAAATACGGTGACTACTCAAATTCTGAAGACAGAATTGATGCCTATTTTTACTAAAATCAGTCTAATAAACGTGAACGCAGATGATCAATTCCCTGCAATCGAACAGTCCTTTATTGATTATGCATGCACATGCAAAAGCTGCTTAACGCGATATGTAGGCGGGACTGGACGATCAATAAAAGATGCGAATTCAGGAGCATATCCTAAAGGAGGAATTTGATAAAGAGCACAACTGTCCAATTTATTGTCGAACACTTTATTTTTACGCATTACACTCCAACGCAGGTGAAATGCTGGAGGGTTTTAAGAGCAATACATTAAAGCTTCGTAGGCTGACGTTGATGAAATCCCCTTTCCGCAGGATTTGTGCGCACGTGTATGTGTGCCAGACCGTTTGTGCCTGTTTGTTGTCGGAAATTGTGTGCATTTCATCAAAATTAATTCCATTTGCTTTCTTAAATTGTATTTATAATCCTAATATATATATATATATATATATATATATATATATATATATATATATATATTTATTTATTCTATATATATATCGGCAATACAATTAAGCAATCATAGATTGCGCGGATGGTGGTAAAAAATTTTAAATCAAGTTTGCGAGCCTGAAGTAAACACCAATCACATTGTATTTAACCATTCGTCGAACAACATAGCAAAACTACCACCAGTCGCACGCATCGACAAAGTTTTGCCTCGATTTAGAGGATATCTGTCCATGTACATTTATAATATTGGAAGTTTAAACATCATGTCAGTTCGGCTGCTAAGCAATGAAAAATTGTTTACGTAACAAAACTATCTGTTGGAAATAATTTTTATATATTTCGTGTTATGGAGAGCTAATATTTATGCAATTGTATATTATGTATTTCGTACCTCATGAAAAATTAGTTCCAGTATTATTAGATATTATGCCCAGTGAGTTGGCTTTGAAACCGCATTGCCGAAGACTTTATACGAAGGTGATTACATTGCTGTTTGAAGGCACGTACGTTCCGCTCAACTACTCTAGATTTGTTGCCAAATATATATTGGGTATTCGGCTTAGTGCCGGATTTAACTGATAAGCCGCCAGTTAGCATAAAACACGTGTGCACACGAGATTAGCCATTTTTATGATGACTTTGGTGTATCATTCTGGATCTATTTGAGTCAAGATTTTTAACTGGTATGCAATACATAATACATAATCTGTTGTTTGATAGTGTGTGGGTTTGTGTGTGTGTGATCATCTTCTTTCTATAAAACTATTTGGCATTGTCTAATTGTACGAATAAACTGACTTCTCGCGCCGTTATGCGTGCCATGAAGGGGGAATTTATTACTCTTTGAGGGTAAACAAAGCTGGCAGAGAAGCCATTGTTTCATATTAGCTTAATTTACTATTTTCGGTTGCCAAAGCTAATATCTCTGTCTAATTTAAACTGATACTTGCTTGTTTAACAGAAGCATATCCCGTAGGCGCGTAAAATTGCTGCCTGATTATTGGAGAGCAGTAAGCAGACCTGACTTTAGCTATATTAATTACGCTTCCACAATCAAAACCAATTGTTACATCTTCGAAGTAGAAAAGGCATGGTTTAATGCATGCAGAAGATTGGAAGTTCACCTATATAACACTCTCCCTGTTTCAATTTTGACTTATTTTATCGTGCTTGAACAGATAGAGCATGCTCGGGCGTTGAGCCTGAACTGAAGATGTTGTACGCTGATGGTTGCACGCTCACCTAGTTCACACTCTGCCCGTTTTAATTAATTGTTTTGCTTGAGCAGATAAAGCATGCTCGGGCGTTGAGCCTGGAGTGCAAGTGCTGAACTTAAATGATTGGCCGACCTTCTGTTACTGCCTTCGACAAACATGTTCTAGGTCTTGTTCGATTCTGTCCATGATTTCATCAAATTGTGTACGAGGTTCATAGAAGCCAAATAGTAAGGTGACTGGTGGCACAACCTCCATTGTGACGGATTCGTCTTCTCCTTCTACACAAAAGGCAATTCTTTTTGTCTTTTCTGGTTCTTGAGTGTTCCAGTAGAATAGCCCCGCTTTTGCAATAACATCTCTGATTCTACCGATACCCACTGTACAAATGTCTAATCTCAGCTTATTTTGAAAACCAGCATATCACACTACTCTCACTATATTATATATCACATGACATTATTATTATTATTTTATTATTATTATTATTGTTGTTATTATTATTATTATTATTGTTGTTGTTGTTGTTGTTATTATTATTAACATTCAGTTTTTCACCAGTCAACTTGTGTTTATAGAATAACAGTAACACTTCCGCATACTCATTTTGTCATCTTACTTGCAATTGCTATTCAGAGATACAATTAAAATGGCCGACAAACGTTTTAACAACGCTATCAATCACATGATTGCTTCAAACCTATTTGCCTATGTTAGTTTATGTAGGCTCGCATGTGTTAATTTTTCGCCTTTCCATGATCCTCCAGAAAGATTGCATAAAATATTTTTCATGTTTTCAAACGAACACAGCCGGACTGCTTCTTATCTTGCGAGTCGCGATCTCAAATGTTGGTGCTACTGCTGGGTTCTGACTGTTTCTGCTTAGAAGCTCAGAATTCCGAATTTTCATATGTAAACTAGGGAACCAGGAATTGACCAGCTTGTATAGTCACAGACTCTGAGGCAGACGTGCTTGGGCTCGAGCCCTATCCACGGCAAATTCTAGCCAGTACGTGAAGAGTTCCCAGTAAGGACGAAACTGGTCGAATGGATGAATTGCTTTTTCTACATCACACGATACTTAGTTTATACAGACAAATGTATACCTGACGAGATTTGTGTTTATATCATGCTCATATTCTTAATTTAAATTAATTGTGGAAACCCAGCCAAAAATATCGCCAGTGAGATCATATTTTTGTTGTTTTGTTTAGTCTGTTTATTGTTTTTGTTACTTGTGTTACTATTGTTTTGCTCCGATTGATATTATTCGTTATTGTTGTTAGTGTTTTATGTTTTTGTTGGCGTCATCTTTATTTTTCTAATTGCTTTTGGTGTCTCTCACCTATTGGTCGGTGGTCCATCACTTGTCTGTAATGATGTGTTTTGCCTTGCCCGGGCCACCCGTTTTCTGCAATAATGATTTTTTTGTAAAATTTGTTTTCCAGTGTTTCTTCTATGCATGATTAGCTTTCAAGTAATGTTAATACAGTTCAGTTTATGTCAGCATGATTTTCAACTTGACTATGCTTCTTTTTTGCTTGGTGCACACAACGAAAATGAGAAAGCTTGCTGACGACAAGCAAAGAAAGTGTTTAATGCCTGGTGCATTTTTCAACTCACGTGTGTCTAAATGGTGCTATGCTGTTTATTATCAAGTTAACGCTTACCTACCATAGCATACTAATTAATTATCGATTATGCTTGATACGATTTGTGCATAAAAGCAGCGGTTGTTCCGACAGCAGTACCTAAATATACCCGTTTTCGTATGTTGTTAACCTTTTTTGTTTAATTTTAAATACGAAAGCGGGTTTTGCAACTGAGCTATACTGTCACATTAAGCATGGTACTTCCATCACAAACGGTAAAGAAAGCGCATTCAATACAAATTCTCCACTGTCGCACAGTCATACGAAAAATAACCCTTTAATAATAATATAGATGAAAGGGGTGGATAAAGTTCCGGGAACAGGGCTACCTAGACCTTTAAAAAGTACATAACCTAGGCCGAATCAATTGAAAGGCTTTCTTGCTCTAGATTGTCGCGTCGGAAGTGGCCGCATCAACCTTATCGATGCTATTGAGACAGCTTGCATCCTATTGCGTGCGAAGCTTCTAGTTCGGTTCATGGCCTTGAGTGTCCATGTCGGCGATTTCAACGCCCAGGTAGCACATGACGTCGAAGGAAACAGAGCTGTAGATAATAAATACTAGCTTAAATTATCTGTGACGATAACGTAATTATCTCCAGTCTTGCACTTAGCCATTATTAGGCCGTGGTGAATTTCATTTTGCGAGTACCGCCGTAGGCATCTCGACGAAGAACATACAGATGGGACGGTGTTTTGTCTTACTTTGATTGAACAACTTCTGATAAGCAGTGGTTAATTGTCTTCTGTCTAGGAAGCGACAATGTACCACGTACAGTACACCGGTCCAATGAAATGGACAAACTCACAGTCTTTTAATCGTCAGAATCAGAATGAAATTTCACTTAACGTGGCTGCTTTTACTTTACACGTATATATGTACGTACTGAAAATGGACAAAAACATGCATTTATTCTTTGAGCACGCTTAGGTTCTGCTGGGCCACTTGGTATTGCGACCAATAACATGTGAAGTAACATCTGACACGTTATAAAAGAAAATTATTATCGATCCTTGGTTTATCGCCCGAATATAAATCTGAGAATGTACTGTTTCCACTCAGCTGAAAGCTTTTCAACTTAGCATTTGCTGCGAAACTCAGAAGATCGCACACGGGTTCATTAGCTAAGCAAGGTATTTTCTTGTGAACTGTTTTCGAATGCTTTCGCCCTCGACACGGTTTTTACGTTGTACCGTCTTAACAAAATTATTTTGGTGCCTAATTCTACTGAGCCCATTGTAAAATTCCCAAGAGGTGAGATCGGCGGTGTTTCAGGCTTGTCAACCATGTTTTGTTAGCGTGGAATGAAGGCTATCCCATTACTCTCAGAAACGTGCTTCCGTTATAGTCCGAAGCAAAATACCTAAAACAATTATTCGATGTGGCCGATTTTAATCGGAAGCCACAGAATTTTATGAACGTTGCCGTTTTTCTAGTCAATTAATTCATCTACCTGGTGCCCTCGGTGATAACGGAAGTATTGTCCTGTATCGAGTTTCTAGTCTTACTAGCCTTACTGCAGTTGCCTTTGATAGGTAATGCAAACCAAATTACAATCGCACGCCCAGTTTGCTAAGCGCCAAGTCTTTCGTCTTCCAGTGAAGTATATTTTCTGTTGTCTTTCATGCCGCTCTCTGAACAGGCTTATGTGTATTTTCTGCATTCGTTTTATGCCCTTGCCATGCGATTTGAAAAGTTATTTTAGGCTACTCGTTGATGACCTCCCTCCATAGAACTTAGTTGAGGAATGCTGATTTGGTTGATTTGGCTTTAACTGAGAAAGGCGCTTACACATCCTATTCACCAGGCTACTCTAACAACCCCGGTGGATAGATGATCTGCCGAAGATGTAGATGGAAAATCTCGCTTCCGAACACTTTTTTAAGATATAGCTGACTTCATCACACCAAATCTTACTATCACTAATCAAGGAATAATTGATTGAGGGAAAGTCTTTGCCATGCTTTCGACAAACAAAGCCCGGTGTGGAGGACTTATGAATGGTGCCTCGCGAGCACAGGCTTTTCTAAAAACAACCGTGCGAATTAATGTCTATCTTCAGCACTCTTGTCATTAAACTTTATCAGTTTTTTTCTTTTCTTATTACCAGCACTTGCATGAGTGGACTGTGCCATCGATTTAGCCATTAACGAGGTCTAGCGAGTTGATTAATCCATCGTCTTTTCTGGTGAAATTTAGTGTACATTTGCTAAAATCGTCCACGTTTAAATACCAGATTTTTTCTTAGACAATACATATTATATTTTGTAGGAAATTTTAGACGAAATATTTGTCCATAAAATTTGGATTTTGATAAGCACTGAATCCGGACAGGTCAACATTTGTAAGTCGTAATATATTTATACTACTTAAAAAATTACAACTGCTATTATACACGAGTTACAGTAGAAATATATCTAGAGGCAACGCTTATTCTTTTGATCCCAAGCTGAATTTGTGCCGAAATGCACACTGGGGACTTCCAGTCGCCTTAGCTGATCCCTGAAGTGCTACAGTGGAAATGTC
>JAQBSW010009747.1:0-27297 GCA_029291075.1 Eudiplozoon nipponicum | reverse complement strand
TTAGTTCTTCGCAACAAACAGTATTTAACTGTAATATATTGAATTGAATGATGTCATGCTTACCGCGAAATGTGATAACTGATATCGATGAAGGCCAGAGTGTATGGTTTAACTGGAGTAACAGGTGTTCGGAAATTGTTGTAATTCTCAATTTGGGTGAACTTTAGCATAAATTTATATCCATCAGGTTGGTATCATGTACCGATTCGGAAACCATAGTGTTAGTATCCGGTACTCATCGATTTCAAAAAAGGTATCAGTTACTAACACAATGGCCATAGTGTTAGTATCCTTTACAGACTCGGTATATATATTATATAGTGTGAGTTAGCATTGAAGTCGTATTGTCGTTGACTTCAGATTATGTTAGCTTCACTATTACAGGTTTACACATTCGTCTAGGAGATTGTACCGTCCTATTATTCCACATTCTTCTACCAAATATATAGTGGTTAAAGGGCGTAATACCGGCTCCTACTGATGAGTCGCCAGTAAGCACGAAACGAATGTGCATGAGATTATACTTTCCGTTCATGCTGCCTTTGGTTTATCCTTCTGGTCACAACTGAACTAATTTGTTACTAGGTTCGCAAAACCTAATACATACTTGCATATATATTAGTTCTTCGCAACAAACAGTATTTGACTGTAATATATTGAATTGAATGATGTCATGCTTACCGCGAAATGTGATAACTGATATCGATGAAGGCCAGAGTGTATGGTTTAACTGGAGTAACAGGTGTTCGGAAATTGTTGTAATTCTCAATTTGGGTGAACTTTAGCATAAATTTATATCCATCAGGTTGGTATCATGTACCGACTCGGAAACCATAGTGTTAGTATCCGGTACTCATCGATTTCAAAAAAGGTATCAGTTACTAACACAATAGCCATAGTGTTAGTATCCTTTACAGACTCGGTATATATATTATATAGTGTGAGTTAGCATTGAAGTCGTATTGTCGTTGACTTCAGATTATGTTAGCTTCACTATTACAGGTTTACACATTCGTCTAGGAGATTGTACCGTCCTATTATTCCACATTCTTCTACCAAATATATAGTGGTTAAAGGGCGTAATACCGGCTCCTACTGATGAGTCGCCAGTAAGCACGAAACGAATGTGCATGAGATTATACTTTCCGTTCATGCTGCCTTTGGTTTATCCTTCTGGTCACAACTGAACTAATTTGTTACTAGGTTCGCAAAACCTAATACATACCTGCATATATATTAGTTCTTCGCAACAAACAGTATTTGACTGTAATATATTGAATTGAATGATGTCATGCTTACCGCGAAATGTGATAACTGATATCGATGAAGGCCAGAGTGTATGGTTTAACTGGAGTAACAGGTGTTCGGAAATTGTTGTAATTCTCAATTTGGGTGAACTTTAGCATAAATTTATATCCATCAGGTTGGTATCATGTACCGATTCGGAAACCATAGTGTTAGTATCCGGTACTCATCGATTTCAAAAAAGGTATCAGTTACTAACACAATGGCCATAGTGTTAGTATCCTTTACAGACTCGGTATATATATTATATAGTGTGAGTTAGCATTGAAGTCGTATTGTCGTTGACTTCAGATTATGTTAGCTTCACTATTACAGGTTTACACATTCGTCTAGGAGATTGTACCGTCCTATTATTCCACATTCTTCTACCAAATATATAGTGGTTAAAGGGCGTAATACCGGCTCCTACTGATGAGTCGCCAGTAAGCACGAAACGAATGTGCATGAGATTATACTTTCCGTTCATGCTGCCTTTGGTTTATCCTTCTGGTCACAACTGAACTAATTTGTTACTAGGTTCGCAAAACCTAATACATACCTGCATATATATTAGTTCTTCGCAACAAACAGTATTTGACTGTAATATATTGAATTGAATGATGTCATGCTTACCGCGAAATGTGATAACTGATATCGATGAAGGCCAGAGTGTATGGTTTAACTGGAGTAACAGGTGTTCGGAAATTGTTGTAATTCTCAATTTGGGTGAACTTTAGCATAAATTTATATCCATCAGGTTGGTATCATGTACCGATTCGGAAACCATAGTGTTAGTATCCGGTACTCATCGATTTCAAAAAAGGTATCAGTTACTAACACAATGGCCATAGTGTTAGTATCCTTTACAGACTCGGTATATATATTATATAGTGTGAGTTAGCATTGAAGTCGTATTGTCGTTGACTTCAGATTATGTTAGCTTCACTATTACAGGTTTACACATTCGTCTAGGAGATTGTACCGTCCTATTATTCCACATTCTTCTACCAAATATATAGTGGTTAAAGGGCGTAATACCGGCTCCTACTGATGAGTCGCCAGTAAGCACGAAACGAATGTGCATGAGATTATACTTTCCGTTCATGCTGTCTTTGGTTTATCCTTCTGGTCACAACTGAACTAATTTGTTACTAGGTTCGCAAAACCTAATACATACCTGCATATATATTAGTTCTTCGCAACAAACAGTATTTAACTGTAATATATTGAATTGAATGATGTCATGCTTACCGCGAAATGTGATAACTGATATCCATGAAGGCCAGATTGTATGGTTTAACTGGAGTAACAGGTGTTCGGAAATTGTTGTAATTCTCAATTTGGGTGAACTTTAGCATATGTTTATATCCACCAGGTTGGTATCGTGTACCGACTCGAAAACCATAGTGTTAGTATCCGGTACTCATCGATTTCAAAAAAGGTATCAGTTATTAACACAACAGCCATATTGTTAGTATCCTTTACAGACTCGGTATATATATTATATAGTGTGAGTTAGCATTGAAGTCGTATTGTCGTTGACTTCAGATTATATTAGCTTCACTATTACAGGTTTACACATTCGTCTAGGAGATTGTACCGTCCTATTATTCCACATTCTTCTACCAAATATATAGTTTTTAAAGGGCGTAATACCGGCTCCTACTGATGAGTCGCCAGTAAGCACGAAACGAATGTGCATGAGATTATACTTTCCGTTCATGCTGCCTTTGGTTTATCCTTCTGGTCACAACTGAACTAATTTGTTACTAGGTTCGCAAAACCTAATACATACCTGCATATATAATAGTTCTTCGCAACAAACAATATTTGACTGTAATATATTGAATTGAATGATGTCATGCTTACCGCGAAATGTGATAACTGATATCGATGAAGGCCAGAGTGTATGGTTTAACTGGAGTAACAGGTGTTCGGAAATTGTTGTAATTCTCAATTTGGGTGAACTTTAGCATAAATTTATATCCATCAGGTTGGTATCATGTACCGACTCGGAAACCATAGTGTTAGTATCCGGTACTCATCGATTTCAAAAAAGGTATCAGTTACTAACACAATGGCCATAGTGTTAGTATCCTTTACAGACTCGGTATATATATTATATAGTGTGAGTTAGCATTGAAGTCGTATTGTCGTTGACTTCAGATTATGTTAGCTTCACTATTACAGGTTTACACATTCGTCTAGGAGATTGTACCGTCCTATTATTCCACATTCTTCTACCAAATATATGAGTGGTTAAAGGGCGTAATACCGGCTCCTACTGATGAGTCGCCAGTAAGCACGAAACGAATGTGCATGAGATTATACTTTCCGTTCATGCTGCCTTTGGTTTATCCTTCTGGTCACAACTGAACTAATTTGTTACTAGGTTCGCAAAACCTAATACATACCTGCATATATATTAGTTCTTCGCAACAAACAGTATTTGACTGTAATATATTGAATTGAATGATGTCATGCTTACCGCGAAATGTGATAACTGATATCGATGAAGGCCAGAGTGTATGGTTTAACTGGAGTAACAGGTGTTCGGAAATTGTTGTAATTCTCAATTTGGGTGAACTTTAGCATAAATTTATATCCATCAGGTTGGTATCATGTACCGACTCGGAAACCATAGTGTTAGTATCCGGTACTCATCGATTTCAAAAAAGGTATCAGTTACTAACACAATGGCCATAGTGTTAGTATCCTTTACAGACTCGGTATATATATTATATAGTGTGAGTTAGTATTGAAGTCGTATTGTCGTTGACTTCAGATTATGTTAGCTTCACTATTACAGGTTTACACATTCGTCTAGGAGATTGTACCGTCCTATTATTCCACATTCTTCTACCAAATATATAGTGGTTAAAGGGCGTAATACCGGCTCCTACTGATGAGTCGCCAGTAAGCACGAAACGAATGTGCATGAGATTATACTTTCCGTTCATGCTGCCTTTGGTTTATCCTTCTGGTCACAACTGAACTAATTTGTTACTAGGTTCGCAAAACCTAATACATACCTGCATATATATTAGTTCTTCGCAACAAACAGTATTTGACTGTAATATATTGAATTGAATGATGTCATGCTTACCGCGAAATGTGATAACTGATATCGATGAAGGCCAGAGTGTATGGTTTAACTGGAGTAACAGGTGTTCGGAAATTGTTGTAATTCTCAATTTGGGTGAACTTTAGCATAAATTTATATCCATCAGGTTGGTATCATGTACCGACTCGGAAACCATAGTGTTAGTATCCGGTACTCATCGATTTCAAAAAAGGTATCAGTTACTAACACAATGGCCATAGTGTTAGTATCCTTTACAGACTCGGTATATATATTATATAGTGTGAGTTAGTATTGAAGTCGTATTGTCGTTGACTTCAGATTATGTTAGCTTCACTATTACAGGTTTACACATTCGTCTAGGAGATTGTACCGTCCTATTATTTCACATTCTTCTACCAAATATATAGTGGTTAAAGGGCGTAATACCGGCTCCTACTGATGAGTCGCCAGTAAGCACGAAACGAATGTGCATGAGATTATACTTTCCGTTCATGCTGTCTTTGGTTTATCCTTCTGGTCACAACTGAACTAATTTGTTACTAGGTTCGCAAAACCTAATACATACTTGCATATATATTAGTTCTTCGCAACAAACAGTATTTGACTGTAATATATTGAATTGAATGATGTCATGCTTACCGCGAAATGTGATAACTGATATCGATGAAGGCCAGAGTGTATGGTTTAACTGGAGTAACAGGTGTTCGGAAATTGTTGTAATTCTCAATTTGGGTGAACTTTAGCATAAATTTATATCCATCAGGTTGGTATCATGTACCGACTCGGAAACCATAGTGTTAGTATCCGGTACTCATCGATTTCAAAAAAGGTATCAGTTACTAACACAATAGCCATAGTGTTAGTATCCTTTACAGACTCGGTATATATATTATATAGTGTGAGTTAGCATTGAAGTCGTATTGTCGTTGACTTTAGATTATGTTAGCTTCACTATTACAGGTTTACACATTCGTCTAGGAGATTGTACCGTCCTATTATTTCACATTCTTCTACCAAATATATAGTGGTTAAAGGGCGTAATACCGGCTCCTACTGATGAGTCGCCAGTAAGCACGAAACGAATGTGCATGAGATTATACTTTCCGTTCATGCTGTCTTTGGTTTATCCTTCTGGTCACAACTGAACTAATTTGTTACTAGGTTCGCAAAACCTAATACATACCTACCCATGCATTTACCTGATCTGCGTTTTGACTAACGCAGCTTTCATTGTTCCAGTAATTTTCTTTCATCAATATATTTCGGCCAAGCTTACCGTAGGCCTTCATCAGTTGCATTTCACGAAACAAATGAAGCAAGTGTGTTATTTCCTCTAGTCATAATATTTATATACCTCAGACTGACCTTTCTTTAGATATTCGCGTGTCACATATGTGTGTGTGTGTCCATTTTCATAACCGTTGTTTTCATCTAACTAATTTCGACCAGAGTGGCTGAATAATAATTTATCAATTGCATTCAATAAATATTCGTTTTTTAACACACTCAATGTAAATGACGTAACTGAGATGGGGGAGACTCATAATTCAGAAACACTCGTCATAAAAGCATGCCATGAGTGATTAAACCAGAAGTCCGAAAGACTAATGCACATGTTAAATTACAATTCAAACCACTAGGTTGTACTCAAGATAGAGAAATTAATAACAGTTATTGACGCACGCCACGCATGTCCATGTGTATGTGTATGCATAACTAAAAAACTTGGTTAACTTATTTTATTTTGATACACATGTGCGTACATCTAAATGAAACTGCAGTCAATAGACATTGATTTACCCTTTGCACGCGTCAAAGTTTTTGTGCCATAGAATAAGAAAATATTCCTATTTCTTAGAACATACCTTGCTTAACTCATATCATTTGGTTGAAATTATTTATAAATATGTACTAGATGAAAAGGATAGATTAGTAAGCTTAGATGTAGTATCTATGTACACAAATATACCGGTACCTGAGGCTCTGGATTGTTTTAGACGTTTCCTAGTTGATCACCCACTAATATTAGAAGGAAGCAAATGTCCTCCACTTATTTTAAATTTCGTAAGGAATTTTATAAACAAATTAGAGACGTTCCAATGGGACAACCTTTGTCGGTCCCAATAGCCAATATCTTTATGCATTATTTGGAAAATAATATGTTGGATAAGACTCCATTGAAACCAAAACTGTACCTACGTTTCTTGGATGATATATTACTGATCTGGAACCATGGTGACAATAAATTGGTAAATTTCTTAAATTTAGCTAATCGAATGAGCGAACTACAATTTAACTTAGAAAGGGAATCGTCGGGTGAATTATAATTTTTAGATGGCAAATTAATTATAAATGGTCTGAAATTGGGAAGAGATATTTATGGGAAGGATACTTATTCAGGAATCCTTCTTAATTTCAAGTCCAATCACCCGTTTCGTATGACAGTCGGGATCTTAAAGACATTAACATTAAGAAGTCTCAAGTTAACAGATATAAAGCATAGGAAGTTAGAATTAGACAGACTACGCGATATATTCAAGACTAATGGTTACCCTCCTCTTTTAATAGATACAACAATGAGGAACATGGTGAAGAAATTTACTTCTAGTTTGAGATACATAAAAGCGGATAAGGAGAAGGAAGAGCGGAATTTCATGGTATTACCGGACTCTATATTAAGTAGGAAAGTGAAATCATTAGCTTTAAAATACAATATAAGGACCGTTTTAAAACAGACCCTTACACTAGGCACTATACTCCCTAACTGAAAAGAAAAGATTGAACCATTAGACACTTCAAGAGTGCATGAGATTCCATGCAATGATTGTAGTCTCAAGTATGTTGGTGAGACCATGCGTACAATCAAAGTAAGAAGAGGTGAACATAAAACTGCGTGTAAATATGGACATATTGCTAAATCTGATTATCAATGCCGCGTTTTGCGTATGCGGGTAATAGCTGTACACGGGCAGTTACACAAAGATCCGATTTGTCACTTTTTCCAATTTTGTTTTGTCTTTGATCGGGTTGACTCATGTTTACTTCAATTGGAAATGCGGTTCTATCACATCTTTGTTTACTGGCGACGTTTCGGTGCCTACTTTCCAGCACCATCATCAGGCAACACAACACTGATCACAATAGTAGGCACCGAAACGTCGCCAGTAAACAAAGATGTGATAGAACCGCATTTCCAATTGAAGTAAACATGAGTCAACCCGATCAAAGACAAAACAAAATTGGAAAAAGTGACAAATCGGATCTTTGTGTAACTGCCGGTGTAAAGCTATTACCCGCATACGCAAAACGCGGCATTGATAACCTGAATGCTTACACACCGCAAAATACTGAGTTTAAAACCTGCTAAATCTGATCTTGCTCGTCATGTAGTGGAGACTGGGCATACTATCGACTGGGAGGAATGCAAACACATAGCAATATGTAGTCGTAATGGGATGACGAGATTGATTAGGGAATCTATAGAAATTAAATCTAGAGATGATATTATGAATGAAACAGCTGTTGAAACATCTTTAGGTCCGATTTGGAATACTACACTAGCTAGTGGAAGAAAAAGGCGATTGCATGAATTAGTAACTGAAGCTAGCTCCAGTAAAAGATTAGGAACATCAGATTAAGATTGACTAATTAGTGGGCTTTTATTCAACAAATGAATAAACAATTATTATGAATATAGTCTTCAAAATTTCATCTCTAACTATTCATTTGATTTTAAAACAAATAGTGATTTCAACCTTAATTTTCTGTTTTACACACCAACCCTACCCATTGGAAATATTCTAATAATACAATAGTTATAAGTAATAATTTGTCTGACGCGTGCAAAGGGTAAATCAATGTCTATTGACTGCAGTTTCATTTAGATGTACGTACATGTGTATCAAAATAAAATAAGTTAACCAAGTTTTTTAGTTATGCATACACATACACATGGATATGCGTGGCGTGCGCCAATAACTGTTATTAACTTCTCTATCTTGAGTACAACCTAGTGGTTTGAATTGTAATTTAACAAGTGCATTAGTCTTTCGGACTTCTGGTTTAATCACTCTTGGCATGTTTTTATGACGAGTGTTTCTGAATTATGGGTCTCCCCAATCTCAGTTACGTCATTTACATTGAGTGTGTTAAAAAACGAATAGTTATTGCATGCAATTGATAAATTATTATTCAGCCACTCTGGTCGAAATTAGTTAGATGAAAACAACGGTTATGAAAATGGACACACACACACATATGTGACACGCGAATATCTAAAGAAAGGTCAGTCTGAGGTATATAAATATTATGACTAGAGGAAATAACACACTTGTTTCATTTGTTTCGTGAAATGCAACTGATGAAGGCCTACGGTAAGCTTGGCCGAAATATATTGATGAAAGAAAATTACTGGAACAATGAAAGCTGCGTTAGTCAAAACGCAGATCAAGTAATTACAATTATTCCAGGTGCGCATCAATGCAACTCCTTCAAGAAACATACCCATGCATGTTTTAAATTTCAATTCAAACTATTCAGGTTGTACTCAGGATAAGCTTGTTTAACAACAGTTTTTGGCATACCATTAAATAGGCACACGTCACGCATGTGCATGCGTATGTGTATACATAACTAAAAGGATTCAGTTAACTACAATGAATCAACATGTACGAACGTCTTAATGAAACTGCAGCCAAGAGATTAATTTACCCTTTGTACGCGTCAGACTTATTCTTTTGAATATCTGCGATTTGTATTAGCCGGTTGTTGCTTTGCCCTATAAGATTTGTAAAGATCCCATGAACGATGTTGAAGCCTTCGGCAGAAAAGAGGGAATCCACACCCAGCAAAAAAGAAGACAAAATCGATGCATACTTGGAAATGGTAATCAGTCGTATCCTTGTGAAACTGATGGTGCAAAGCGACAACCTGCAAACGCATATCGCGAAGATACAACATATGAAGCTTCCATTACGCAAACATTAAAAAATACCTGTCAGATTAATTAGTTATTCTTAATATTTGGAATACTGCATTACTAATATCATGTCAATAGGTAGGGTGGGGAAAAGACACAAAAATCCTATTCAATAAAATAAGAAAATTAATTAAGATATGAAATAAAATAAGTGATGGTAAGACGTAAGATTTTGAAAATTATTTAAAGCAAGAATAAAAATTATAAAGAAAAATGATAGAAGCAATTTAATAAGCGTTAAAATCCCTAGGAGTTTTAAAACAAAACGAATAGTTAGAGGTGAAATTTAGAAAGACTATATTCTCAATAATAGATTAGTCATTAATTAAATAAGAAAAGCAATAATAAGTCAGACTTAATCCGATGTTCTTAATATTTTACTGGAGCTAGCTTCAGATTCTAATTCATGCAATTGTCTTTTACTACTATTAGCTTATGCTGTATTCCAAATCGAACCTAACGGTATTTCACCAGCTGTTCCATTCATAATATTATCTCTAGATTGCGATAGATTCTTTAATCAATGTCGTTACCCTATTATGACTTCATATTTCCATAGGTTTGTAATAATCCTATTTAATGATGTGTCCAGTTTCTAATGCATGACGGGCAAGTTCAGATTATGTAATATGTCCATACTTACATGCAGTTTTATGTTCACCTCCTCTTACCTTGATTGAGTTCATGTTCTCACCAACATACATGAGACTACAAGCATTGCATGGGATTTCATACATTCTTGATGTTTCCAAGGGTTCATTCTTTTCTTTTTGTTTAGGGAGTATAGTGCCTATTTTAAGGGACCGGATTGAAACGGTCCTTATATTGTATTCTAAAGCTATTGATTTCACTTTCTTATTTAATATCGAGTCCGGTAATACTATTATCTTACGCTCAACCTTGCCTTTACCCGCTTTTATATGCCTCAAATTAGGATTTAACTTTTTACGAAATCCATCATGTTTGCTTCTATAAAATGAAGAGGATAACCATTAGCCTTGGATATATTGTGCACTCTACCTAATTATAATTTCCTATTTCTTATATCTGTTAATCTAAGGCTTCTTAATTTTAATTGCATACGTTACAGGTGATTGGCTTTGAAATTTAAGATTCCCTTACTAAAAATATCTCTTTTCTAATTTCTGACCATTTTTAATTAATTTGCCAACCAAAAAAGTTAATTCATCTAATGATGCCCTTTCCAGAGTAAATTGAAGTCCGATCATTTGATTCGCTAAACTTAATAAATTTACCATTTCAGCATCACCATGGTTCCAGATACTTAATATTTCATGAAAGAACCATAGGTACAATTTCGGTTTCAGTGAAAGATTATCCAAACTAACCAACTATCTAGTGAAAGGTCAGTTTGAAGTATGACCCGAAAAAATATCACGCTTGCATCATTATTTTGTTTTGAAAAACTTGTGAGGATAGACCAACTGAAGTAACAAAGTTGTTCAAATAGGAGCAGAAGGATACATTAAATGTATAATCTCTGTACACAAGCGTTTCTTTATTATTATCAGTATATATAAAAACACACACACACACACAAATATATATATATATATATATATATATATATAGTAATGAAATAAACTAAACTTTACCGAAATTATGAACTAGAACCAATCCATATACCCTCGCTTCGATCGACATCCTTTATCACATTTTATGGTAATCCTGTAATCATTAATCTAAATGTATAATAATCATATACTGACTATTGCAGATTATTTTAAAAAATGCAACTGCATATACAACTGAATTTATCAATTACTTCTTGGATCTGTCTTAAGCCCTTGACTAATATTAAAGCTTGACCCCATGAAACGTTTATTAGACATAACATAAGCACTAGGCCACATTGTTGCAGAACTTTGGCGTATTTCAAAATATTATTTTTGGTGATTTAAAATGTTCAGTTAAAACATGAGGAAAAACCACTAGAGCTGGCTTTCCTCTCTGTGCATGATGGCGACAGTTCTGCACCGGAAATATAAACATAATGTTATATTAGCTTTATGTATCACTATCCGTGAAATAACTGAATGATTGCGCGACCTTTGGTGACAAATATTGATAATATCGATTATGGAATCAGAATTTGTTTTTAACTAATTTAAATAATAAAGAATGAATTTTTGTTCTATAACTGCCCAGAGATTACAATGATTTTCATGGTTATGAATCATTCAAGCATTCGCAAATCATTATAATCAAGGTTGCAGTCTTGATAGAAACACCTGACCCATTAATTACTTACATATGTCAGTATAAACTAAGAATTGTATCGTGTAGAAAAGGCAATTCATCCAGTAGACCGGTTTCGTTCTCATTGGGAACTCATCATGTACTGGCCAGAATGTGCCGCGGGCGGACTCGAACCTCGGCACGTCTGCTTCGGAATCTGGTGCTCTAACCACTGAACCATCATGCCGCACAATACACTCCAAACAATTTTCAGTTATATACTAACTAATGTAACATGGCTAGTCTATTTTTCCTTAAGGTGGAGCTCATATGACATCCATTTACACCCAAAGTTCCAACTAACCATCCCCAATCTCTCATTACGGAACAGACACCACACTACATGCGGAATTTGTATTGAAATGAACATTGGTTGCGCGGGTGGTGATAACAATTATTATAATCAAGCTGGTGGTTTTCATATAAAGAAAAAATAGACTAATCAAGTTACTATAATTAGTATATAACTGAAAATTGTGTGCTGTTTGGTGTGCGGCAGGATGGCTCATTGGTTAGAGCACCAGATTCCGAAGCAGACGTGCCCATGTTCGAGTACTGTTTGCCGCAAATTCTGGACAGTACATGATTAGTTCCCAATAAGAACGAAACCGGTCTACTAGATGAATTGCCTTTTCTACACTATACAATTCTTAGTTTATACTGACATATGTAACTAATTAATGGGTCAGGTGTTTATATCAAGACCGCAAGCTTAATTATAATAATTGTTATCACCACCCGCGCAACCATACTTCGTTTAATTACATAAATGTTCATTTCACAAATCATGCTGGTTTAAGCCCGTGAATAATGAAGACAATGGCTTACTGCTCATCATATTTGTGGTCATTTAGTGGCTATTTCTGTTACACTGACTCTGCATTTGCAGAGATGCACATCTTAAAAAAATATTTTGGTGTATATATATATATATAACACTCGTTAGCACAGCGTTGTCTAAATTAGGCTGATCCTATCAATATAGCAGTTTTGAAGAATAATTACTAATTCTAAAACAAGGAGCAATAAAATTTTCTGTAGAATAGAACTTAATAATATGAACTATTATGCTGCAGTTATTAATGTTGTATTTGCGATTAGAAATTCGTGGATCAATCCTAAACTGTCCAATGTACAGCTTCTTCCGAAAGAAGTATATGATGGCTGATAGGTCGAGCTAATTAAGGTAGGTGTTAATGAAGATAAATTGTTTGTAAAATTTTATCGATCTACAAATGAATGATATTTTGACTCGGTCAATTCCAGAGCATGCAGTTGCAACGTCATTCCAGATAGGTAACCACAGTCACGATATATTATAAACTGTGCAATTTACAGTTATGAAATATATTAATCCTTTGTTTTTTTTATAAATATCTCCAGATTACAGTTTTTGTCTATATGATGATTTCTGCTAAGCAAATAATTCATTTTCTACATGATAAATAAATTGGAGACCTGGGCTGACCTTTATGCGGGACGGATAAATTCGAAGCACACATTATGCACAATTTCGGCTTTATTTAATATTTATCGTCCTATCGTTGGAACATTTTCAAGTTAACTCTTTCCAAATTTAATATTTTATTTGATAGAAAATCATTTACTGAACTGTTTCATGACGACTACTTCTGGTAATCTATCCATCGCATGTTGTGAGCTGATATTGCAATAAAATTATACTTGCTTTTGAAGTTTCTAATTGAAACGTGAAATCTTTAGTATAATGACTATTAAAAAGTGTATATAAAAATTATTTTGCATCCATTTAACTTTTATTTTATATAAATAATTGCTCTTTACGAATTTTCTTAAACGTTCGTTTACTTATAGCCGCCTACATCCGCTGAGAACAATTCGAGCCGAACATCTACAAAATGCGTCATGACAAAACTGCAAAAATCATCGCCGTCCCGAAAGAGGGTTGACCTGAAGAAATTCATTGACGCGATTAAGCATTACGCTTCAATTCGAGATGTTGATTTAGACGCAGATGATCCTATTCCGCCACCTTCTATTTCGTTATTTAGAAGGAACATACATAATGAACAATAGGATTAAAAACCGATTCAGGTACGTTAAATTTGCCAGACAAATTTCAGCTTTATATGTTTTCTCCAAAGGATTTTTTACTATAATATTCTTTTATTCTACTAACCTTTCTTAATAAGAATGGCAAGTCGGTGCTGCTCAATCTAACCTTAGTGCTTTAATTGCAAATAACATGATACGGATTCTTTCGCATTATCTCCCACACCTCTTTGAATAATATCTTAAACTGGTCCAAGGTATGGCCACCAAAACAAATCGCGCGCCAGAAAACCAAGATAATTTTCGTGAATGCCCAAACGTCGACAAGAGGACGGCCAGCAATCTCATGTTGTGTGTTACAGAAAGTTGCAGACAACACATAATTCTGGCAGATGCACCATCTACAAGAGCAACTTTAAAATACTGCCAGCCGAAATGTCGAATGTCAAATATACAAAAGATATCTATATTTCAGATACGAAAAATGTGTCGCTAGTTTCAATCTAGTAATTGGAGAAAATGTTTAGGTGAAACACCGGAAAATTTCTCCACAGTTATACACATTGTACTTGCACCTGCATTTGCTTTTCGTCGAGATTTCTATTGGATTCGCCTAAATTAATCGTCCACTCGACACTTAATTCGTCGGTTTTCTTTTTGTAGGAAACTAAGTACTCTGTTGATATACGTCTCCTGAAACAGTTATTTAGAATTTTTATTATGCATAAAACTTTACAGTTAAGATCGACGTTTAGAAAAATTTTCCTTACAACCTTCAGATTTGCAACTGAACTTAGAAGATTCCCGCTGTCGGCAGATACTTCTTTTTCATCTACATGCATTTATTAGTTATTCTGGACTACATTTTGTGAAAGCCGTTTCATTAGAAATGGAGATGCCGTGTAGAAGAGTGCCAGAGACAGCATTTCGCTGCATTCGCATTTAATTAGTTGCTTGAAAAAACACGAACTACAATGTTGTATTTTGCCATTGTTTACTACCCACATACTATTTATTTTGACTTAAATGCTATTTTCGTGCTTTTTCAATTTTTATTTAGTTAACAATAAAAAGATACTTGGTTTTCAGGATGTTTGTGCCTCAAAAGCTTACTTTTGCGCTACAAAACATTATACCGAATGATGGATTTATAAATGTCTTCCAATAAACTTTACATGCTGAATCCATGTGTATTGCATTCAGAATCGCCTATTTAAGAGTATTCACGTAATGTAACAAATGGTCGCAAAAATCATATTTTTCTAAATAAGTCTGTTAACATGTATTTATTATAAATGAATTCCTCAGTTCTCAAGTAGTCTGATTCTATGTTGAGTTCATGTTATTTGATAAAAGATTATTCTTACCTTCTTTAATAATTAATTTATTATAGAAAAATAAACTATTTTAAACATTTTCAACGTGGGTTCTTACAGATATACACAAACAGGACGTTCTGCAAAGACGACGATTACAATGAATTCATGGCTGGCATGAGACCAGAAACTATTTCAAAATGTGGTGATTATTTTCAGCTCAATCTAATTCACCAGCGAAAGCGATCTCAATTTCCAAAGCTATTTAATAGTTTTGATTGAAGAAATGACGATGCTGTGCGAAATTAGACTTGCGTAGCAATTGCTAAACAGAAAGTGCACACGGGAAGTCAACTTGATGTCCCATCAGTAGTTAACCAGTTTCTCTTTGATAGAAAACACTGTTCTACTCTTCAAGCCATGTACGAGCATGAAACTAATGCAAACACATATTTCATTGAGGAACTGCTAACTTCGTTCATTTTGCCAGGCGGTTACCAGAATTTCGATCTCTCACCGATTACTGCCTTACACATTCAACATTAACAACAATACCACCACCAAAAACGAAAAGCAGCAACAACAACAGAAGATAAATGCACACCAGTGCCACAGTAAGCGAAAATTGTTTTGATGACAGTACACTGAATTTAGACTAACATTGTGAACAATTTTTTAATCAAACATTTCCTGCACATTATCTAACGTTTTAGTTAACTTAATAAGTTTTCCGATAATAACATTTCCGGTTATATTTTGTTGTTACGACAATTAACTTGTGCATACTCTCTGATATTACCATATTTTTAGTAAAAATTGAATTAATTGAAATATACCGCCTATAACGGTCTATGTGTATATAGTTATTCTTTCCGTTGTTTATGTCAATTTCTTTTATGATTTTTTGATAGACTGTATAAAAATGACGATGAGAATATCGTTTCAAGTGCTTTTTGCAAATATTTTTAATAAATTATTTTATAACCAAATGAGTTAATTTCAGCTTTCTAAAATCGACAATTAATCTTCGTTTTTGGTACTTTTTGTCGTCCATAATACTGAATGACGTCATGATTACAATCAAATGGAATAACTGAATTTAAATAAAACCAAATTATATGGATTTGTCGATGTAATTTGAGTTCAGAATTGGTTTTGATTCTCATTTTTAGTGAAATTTAGCCTATCTCTAAAACCATTCCCAGGTTCGATATATGTTGCATAGTATGGTTTGGCTTAAAGTCGCAATGCCAAAATCTTTATATGAAGCTTACATCATTTTAACTTAAATATAAAATCGTATAGTAGATTGTACAGCACAACTGTTTCATATTCGTCAGCACGTAATTAGTGAGTATAAGGCATAAATACGGCTCCTATGACAAGTCGTTATTAAGCCCGAAAAATATGTGTACATAAGATTATATCTTTTGTTTATGTTGACTTTGTATACCCATATGATATAATAACTTTATTGTAAAAGAAAACGTGATACACAATTCCGCAACCATAAGCTCTCCGCAGCAATGAAATGATAAGTGCTCAATAAATTCCAAATAAGGAGAGCAGCGTTCAACTTGAAGAACTCAGGTCGCCATGCAAAATTTGGAAACGCCAACGCTGAACGAAATCAATAATTTGTGCGCTTAATTAACTCTTGAAAGATATTTTTAAAGATAATATACACCAGTTTCTTATTAAACGTACACAAATCCACGACTGGTTCCTTCATTTGAATAGGTTTATACTCATTTGAAAATGTGGTGGGTCAACATTTATGATAAAATTACAACGGAGACTAACCAAATCAGTCTGAAAACAGTTTGGCGAACAAGTACGCAACTTATTATTACATCATGCCTTAAAAACGCCTTTCTACCAAAACTAGAGTATCATCTTTTTCGTTTGCAATTTTAATTTACATATTTTGATGCACTGAGCTAACACAGAAATAAATATCATTAAAATAGCGGTTGAATGATTTCAGATCACTTGATTGTTTGGAGTTCTTTGTTTTCAACTTGTACAGAAGCTTATCGAGCATGATTGGTGTCTTAGTCAAACCAATTCCTAGGTAATATTTTTGTCATTTTAAAGTGGTTTATTCTAGAACATCGCGGCCAGTCACGGTTTTGCGCTTTTAAATCAGAGAACTAGTTGAAGCATTCGCTTCATAATAAACCGCCAGATCCTAACAAGTTTGTCAGTGATTTATCAAAGATAAAAGTGATTTCTTTTCAATGTCTGACATTCGAAAAGGGAGAAAATGATTTGCAGTCCTAGAAAGAAAAGAATCGTTTTCAATAACTTATCCGATTTTAAATTAAATAATCAAGAAAAAAATGGTTTAAAGTAGAGCTTGTTGACATTTGCCCCAGAGATCGGTGTTGATCGTAGACAAAACTGTTCTTCCAATAGAGCATACAAAGCTGTTTTATGAGAAATGGCTAAAAAATAAGAGCTAGTTAATCTTTCACAAAAAGATCTCGCTTGGTCGTCATGGATAGCGATTTGTAGTTTTCTAAGATGAATAGCATGAATTCTAGTTCACAATTGTTAACTGATACCAAGGATCATGCAGCAGTAGAGACATAGAGGGACGTTTAAACTGAGTTCTTCTAACTTCGAAATTAGGGAAAATCACACATTCGGGTGCAAACAACATAAGCGAGCTAGATTACAGACACCATAATTGCGTGCTTTACCAAAGATACACAAATCCGTTATTTCTTTAAGACCTATTGTGTCAATTACAAATGCGTCGACGTATGAATTAGCCTAATGGTTACTCAATCAAATGATGCGAGTATGAAATAAAAGTAGAGCTTTAAAGATTCTAAGTTTTTAGAAAAGGTAGACAGATTGAAATTCAGGACACTATGGATGTGCTTGTTTGTAAATGGGATATTATATCTTAATTATCTTTAATGCAGAAATTGAGTTTGTGTCGGAATATCGATAAGAATTTTTTTACATTTTAAACCGAGTGAATTGCATTCGTCACGTTCGCCTTCATTGTGTTGTTCAGACTGTCAATTCATTTTCAACAACCAACAATGCCGACAAATAGATTGACACGTGATGGGTACATCTGTGAAACTGGTCATGGCCAATGTTTTTACGTGCATTTTGGAACGATAGTTCTCCGAAAAATTCAGTGAATTGGAACAATGAAACCTTTGCATTTATGAAATATTTTAGTCTGTTATAGCCAACTGTATGCTGAAGAACTACTTGATAAAATCAATAAGGACAACTAATTAGAAGATTTAAAAATTAAGAAGAGGATTATACCCTATATTTTCTTACTGCGTTGCTCAAACGACGAGATGATGGCACGCTGTGAAGATTAGATTTCCATGAAAAAAAATTGACAGCGCAATACTTAAAGTTAAACAGCAACAATCCATTGAAATAGGGAAAAGGATTAGTTATGACTGCCCCATCAAGTTTTTAGATAAGTATATGTCTATTCGTAAACGGAAATCCGTTATATATTTTTTGCAGATGATAAGGGACTGATATATACTAACCTATAAAAATAAAGGGGCTATGTTATTCAAGCGCATAATCAACAGACGGCATTAAACAACGAAATTAACTTAAGTTTTATATTAGTTTTAATAATATCCAGCACCAAACATCCTCTACCTAGCGTGAAAGGAAATAATAAAGCATTATTAACATCTAATGGTATATACACTTGGAATTGTAACGTTGGAAAATCGTTAAAGGGCAGGTGATGAAGGATGATCGAACACTTGCCTGAGAAAATATCAAATCGGTGCTCACAAAACAAGTTTGGTATTGCACGTACATCCATAACTAAACATTCTTATCGTATAATAAATTTCATGTCACAAAACAATTCAATTCAATTTAACTTAGTGCTGGGTGTTTAGACATTCCTCTCCATTTTTAGCGATCGCGATGAAACGGCATTGTCCAGAACAGTGAAAGCAAAAACATTTCTTCGTGCAAAAGCATCACCATCGAGCTTTCCAAACCATATGCAAATTTTTTTGGTTATATTACTACAATTAAACCATATTAGATCCAATTATATGTATATTTTTTGGATACATCTTCATGGAATTCATTTATATTCAAACCACATTAATTTATGTAATCTATTTCTCCTTTAAATAAATATATTTTTAAACACAAATAAATGTGAGTCGTTTGAGTCCAGTCGCTGCAAATTCTCGAGAGAACTAGACGAATTCCCGATGAGGACGAAACTGGTCAACTTGATGAATTGCATTCGCTACATTAAGTTAAAGACGCCATTTTGGCTCCAACTGAGAGAAAGGATAAACAAGAGAAAAATTCGTATGTAGTATAAAGTTGCACG
Source organism: Eudiplozoon nipponicum (assembly GCA_029291075.1). Lineage (NCBI taxonomy): Eukaryota > Metazoa > Platyhelminthes > Monogenea > Mazocraeidea > Diplozoidae > Eudiplozoon > Eudiplozoon nipponicum. The sequence goes on along the minus strand of JAQBSW010009747.1, from coordinate 7,990 downwards.
CATTATGTCTGCGGTGGGGCAGTGAGCAACGATCCAGATTCCAAAGAAAATTTTCCCCGGGTCGAAATCAGTTCACGAAAAATTCCGGAGTACTATGTATGTATGTATAAGTATGTCTCAAATACAAAAATATAATTACTATCTCATATGAATCTTTTTAAACATTTGAAATTACACAGTATAGATATTACGCTATCTTCCATTTCTCCAGTGAATTTCGGGGAATTAATATTTTGGAAACATTAACGTCCTCGAGCATATCTGGTCGAGTACTGTCATTATACCATTATATTTTTACGCGTATTTATATTTATAGAACCAAACGAAGCAAAATTCACCGCAATTTTTATAAGGCTCTATTAATCGACTGTGTTAACATTGTTAATGATGTACAGATTCAAGCTCTCGGCCACTCATTAAACGAACAGTGTTTCCTTTCGGATCTGTCACATTTTAAGGTTGAGCTTGAGAATTCTGTTATGGAAGGCCATCAGCAAACTGTTGAAGATGAAGCTAAATTGCAAGAAAACATAGAAGATGACATGAACGATATTCTGACCATAATTTCGGAAATAATTGAATCAAATAATAACGAATCTTCTATTTAAAATGACCTTTAGAATATTGTAGACGTCAAAATTCTTAAGAATGTTCAATTCCTTAGGATACTATTTCTGACTTTCTTTTTTCATTTGCCGTTCTTCCGTTTGTCCATCGTTTGATTACACCGATTAAAAATAATATTGTACATATTTCCCAGTATATTTTCTTTTCCAATTAAGAGATTCGTTCTCATTAATGTTTGAGTATTTTACAGTTGCATACCTGTTGGTAATTAAATGATATTAATTGAAATTATTAATATTGATGTGCACCTAATTACGGAGACATAAACATATCAAATTGCTTACAAATTAAAAATTTATACAATTAAGTCTAGAAGGATATAACCTCCAGGACACATTCATTTCAGCTTGTTGAAGATTAATTAGTAGGAGACTTTACTACAACCAAACCAAACCATATGCTGGGTTCAATAATGTAAGAGTATTATACGCTCCTGAATATCGTCTATGGCGTAGCGCTCATGGGATCCCGTTGATTAAGTATTCACCTAACAGTCTAATATGCCCTCCATAGGTCATAGTTGTTGCAGCGAATCAGGTAGCTTCTGATACTGTAAATCGTATAACTCACTCGTCTAAATATAATTTTTCTCTCCAGTATCCGAGGCTCTCATGGCACCAACATATCAATACCTATCGTCCGACGTGCTCTCTTAGTAATCGCTTTCGTCTACGTGTGGAAAGTGGCTGCACGAGAAAGTTGTATTTTAAAGTCCTTGCACCATTGATTAAATTATCTCGACTCGAACTGTGCACTTTGATGCGTAGCAATAAATTGTGTTGCACCAAATCGACTGAGCTACCGCTCTTCTAAGCATCTGAAGTTACTTTCTTGAATGATGAAAACTCGACCTATCGTCTAAAATTATCGACCATAGAAACCACATAATCCACCCCAACACGAGCCACCGGCAGTGGACCTATTAGTTCAATATGCAAAAACTGGCTCCATACAGTGGCATTGAAAGCAATCGGGGTGACCTTTTGTCCTTTTTTGGCTTACAAAGTTGGCATGTAGCGCACTGTTGACAATTGCTAAAAATTTCTTTGGCATGTTAGGCCAATACAATCGAAACTGCATGTCTTAATGTGGCGCTCGGCGCCGGGATTTCCCAACGTCTCATGCCAGAAGTTAATCAATTCTGTTCGTATGGTCTCCAACACAAACCATTGCATTGTTTTTCCTTCTTTTCGCCCTGGTTGTCGGTTTTGCAGTCTCAACACTTCATATGGTGCAGATATCACTGTGCTTTTTCAAAACTAATTGACGATATTCTGACATGTGGCATCATTTCCCTGATTCCTAGAGAATTTTATAAGTTGCGAAACTCGCACAGCTGAAATTCTGCTGATGAAATTTCACATGGTATTCCTCGAGCTCTTCAGTAGCTCGGTGTACTCGCTTCTTCTCAATAACCAGTGATCACCAATGCACTAGTGCATTATAATCGGTAAAGACGTCTATATTTCCATCGATGATACAAATTTGCTATAAAAGATTTTAGTTCGTTAAGCGACCACGTCATTGGTAGTAATGACGTATTAACTCCAGCATCCATTTGAGTATATATTGTATGTCCGTTGCAGAGTTACAGGATATTTTCGAGCTTGTAGCAAACACCAATCCCATTGAATTTAACTATTCATCGAACAACTTAGCAAAACTAAAGTCAGACACGCGTACGGACGCAATTTGGACGTCCATGGTCATAATCTGAGCACGAGATCTTCTGTCTAGCGAGCATCAAACCGCAATGCATATATTTCGAAAGCAAAATTAAACATGGGATTCCTTCCTAAAGTGGTCTCATCCATAATTTACTTGACTAAAAATATACTCTGCGCATTACCAATGCGTCAAGAATAGAAACATTTTGAAATTTTCGCCACATATTTATAGATAATACAATTAAACAGTCATTGAATTCCTGGATGATGTCTACAGTACTTTATATCTAGTTCGTGAGAAAGAAGCAAACAGCAATCCTATTGCATTTAAAATATCATCGATTTACATAGCAAAAATACCGACCTTCACACGAACTTACGCGTTTAGACTTCCGTTATCATTACCGGATTTCAACGGAAAACTAAAAAGCAAGTATCAAATCGCAATGCACATATATAGGTAGCAAAATTAGATATGCAGCTCGCAAATTTGGTGGTCTTGCATACCTTGTGTTATTGTGTATTAGGCGTTGCGCAACAAGTAACATATTGTGACCAGAATGATAAAATAAAGAGAGCATGAATTTTAGGTTTTTCTGGTTAAATCTGGTTGGAGAGGGTGTTACAGCATTTACCCACTATATGCTTTGAAGAGGCATGAATTAAAATTTGGCGGTATAGTCTCTTATACGATTGGGTGAACCTCCAGTAGTGAAGTTCATTTCGTATAAGTTGTTAGACAATACGACTTCAAGGATTTCCCACTATATATGCTATGTATACCGAGTCTGTTAAGGTAATAACACTGTGGCTACTGTGTCAGTACCCGATAACAGCCTCATGTTAAATAATAGAACTTGGCATAAAGACTATGTTTACCGAGTCGTTACATGGACCAAACTAGATTGATTTCAATGTGTGCTAAAGTTCACTAAAACGGAATATTACTATTACTTCTGAACTTTATCCAAGAAGACTAGACTTAAATGATATCAAAGATTAAATTTCGCGATAATCATGTCAACATTCAATCAAACATATAACAGTTAGATTATGTTCGTCGCGGAGAACTGAAATACATGCAATTATGTATTTGTTGTTGCGCACATAGACATCAAGAAAAGAAATTATAATCACTTGCACATTCATTTCGTACTTCTGGCAACAAATTTCTATGAGGCGGTATTTTGTTCTCAAACCTCTGTGTATTCGGGTGAGCAATGTGTAGAAATAGGACTATAGTTTTTTATACGAATGTCCAAACCTGCAATAGTGAAGGTAACTTACATGAAGTCTTCCAAAATGCGATTTCATGGATAGCTCATCAAATATAATATACGAAATGATTTTTTTATAGATAAGAAGACTATGGCTATCTTGACTCAATCCGATACCAAATATCGGACATGAGAATGTACATGGTATTAAGACAATGGTTTCCGAGTCAGTACATGGTACCGGCACGATAGATTTCATTGTATGCAAATGATCACCATAATTGAGAATTACAACTATTTCTGAACAGATGTTACATCAAAAAATGTACACACTCTGTCCTCGACCTGTATCAGTAAACGCATTTCGCGGTAATCATGAAACCATTTAATTAAATACATAATGCTATAGTTCACCGAAATTGAGAATTACAACAATTTCTGAACACCTGTTACTCCAGTAAATCCATACCCCTGGCCTTGATCGATATCAGTTATCACATTTCGCGGTAAGCATGACATCACTCAATTCAATATATAACAGCTAAATACTGTTTGTTGCGGAGAACTAAAATATATGTAAGTGTGTATTAGGTGTTGCGAACCTAGTAACAAATTAGTTCAGTTGTGACCAGAAGAATAAACCAAAGGCAGCATGAACGGAAAGTGTAATCTCATGCACATTCGTTTCGTGCTTACTGGCGACTCATCAGTAGGAGCCGGTATTACGCCCTTTAACCATTATCTATTTTGGTCAAGAATGTTGGATAATAGGAAGGTACAATCTCCTAGACGAATGTGTTAATCTGCAAAAGTGAAGCTAATATCATATAGTCTACGATAATGTGACTCCAACGCTAACTCACACTATATAATATATATACCGAGTCTGTAAAGGATACTAACAATATGGCTATTGTGTTAATAACCGATACCAACATTATTGTACCGAAAAGGTACATGGTACTAACACTATGGTTTACGAGTAGGTACATGGTATCAACATGATGGATATCAATTTATGCTATAGTTCACCGAAATTGAGAATTATAACTATTTCTGAACACCTGTTACTCCAGTAAATCCATACACTCTGACCATAGTGTTAGTACCATGTACCTTTTCGGTACAATAATTTTGGTATCGGTTACTAACACGATAGCCGTAGTGTTAGTATCCTTTACAGACTGGGTATATATATTATATAGTGTGAGTTAGCGTTGGAGTCGCATTGTCGTAGACTATATGATGTTAGCTTCACTATTGCAGATTTACACATTCGTCTAGGAGGTTGTACCGTCCTATTATCCCACATTCTTGACCAAAATATATAGTGGTTAAAGGGTGTAATACCGGCTCCTACTGATGAGTCGCCAGTAAGCACGAAACGAATGTGCATAAGATTATACTTTCCGTTCTACCAATTGAAATAAATCCAAACCGGTCCTTGTACATAAAAAGAACTATTAGCATTCACGCATGACGCGTTTCGATCTTTCAAGTTAACCATCAGAGCACGATGGCAAACCGTCTGGTCTGGACCGAACAAAAAAGGTAATATATAAGGAATACAAAATTAGATATGCGGTACTCATTTATACACATATATAAATATTTTTCATGACTAGAAATGTCGGCTGAATAATCTCTATGTAGTCACGAAATTTCTATTCATGCAGCTTTCTCCACATTTCCATAAGTTATACAATCGAAAAATAATTTATTGCGCGAGAAGTGTTATCGTGTCTTTAAATCATGTTAGCGATATATGTTGTGCGAATTAAATTCCATAAGAGTGATGTGTATTTCAAGCCAGAAAATTCGATTTATACAATTTATAGTAATTATTTGAATGAAGAGTTAGATTTTTAAATGAGCATATCGTCTTCTTCGAATGAATGTCGCACTGCAACTTTTCATTGAAGTTTGATGCCCGTTAGTCAGATTTCCGTCTTGAATTTACCGTATGCTTAAGATAAAAGTTATGAATTTAATGTAATACAAATACGTATTAGAAAACGACATTATGAATGTGGCAAATATAAACAGGATATCAACGCGGTTAATGAAAAGACATAAGTCTGTAAATGTATTGGTATATAAAATAACAAGAAATTTAAATGTCGTGTTTTAATGCAAATAATGACAATGCCTTGAAGAGTTATGCCGTAAAGGTGACAAAACATAAAAATAATGTTCTCTTTTGGAGAATTTATGCAACAAGAATACCGCTTTTTAAAATAATCAAACAAATGAAATCACCATATTTTGTTATAGTAAACGAAAAAACATCTCCAAACATACACACCACCACATTAATATTTGTTCAAAAGTAATAACACAAATATAAGAGGAACATAAATGGTGTGAAAAACCAAATACAGACCCAGTGAGACAAAAATCATCAAAAGAAGTAATAACTTAAAGTTACAATGTATACTCATGTGTCTATAGAAATGATTAAATGAACAATTTCTCTAATGTTCTTCTTGAATACGAGCTTTAACGAAAGTCATCGTACAATTGCCATGTGCAAAAAACGAAATTTAATAGATTAGGGATGAAATCAATTTTCTGCACGTTATCACCACCTGCGCAATCAATACAGTATATATATATATATATATATATATATATATATATATATATATATATATATATATATATATTCAATATCACTTCACCGAGTAGCGAGAATTGTGTTTGGTGGTGATGATTGTATTGATGTTTCCCATTTTGCGGTTAATAGTCGCAACTGTTGGAGGGATGATGCACCGAGCATTCGCCAAATGTAACTATTAATTCGGCACGCCCTGCCTCAACACGCCACTATCCGCCTTTGCCATGTTCCCCATTTCAACGTGGCATTTTCTCAAAGCGATCATTCAACGACAACCTGTACCGTATGGAATTCTTTAACACAGAAAACAACGAAGAAATACAAAATGCAATAAATAATGTGCAAAGAAACCAGCGAAATTCAAATTTTGTAATGTTTATTAGCGAATAAACACATGCATGCATCGTGAAATAGACATTAGAAGCCAGGGTCCACACATCACGTGCAACTAGATTACTCTGAATCATATTAATTATAAAAATTCATTGAAATTCTCTTCCGCATTATTTATAAAACGTATCAACATACATGACCTTACAGTCTAGAAGCCACAGATTTAAGAGAGGTAGAATAAATGCAATCTGAATCCGTTATTTCGCCAAAAACCAAAGTCAAAAGGAACTTAAAAATCAATATTATCGAATATCGTCTTCATTGATTGATACTTGCACGAGAACCTTGTCGCTTAGTGTGTAAGTTAAACAAGCTGTTTCTTTAGACACAGTAACCAGATTATAGCAGCAAGAAAGAGAGTTCATCTGCGAGTAAGTGTTTGATTCTTGATGGAAAACGCGCGAATTTATACACTCTAGATTACATGAATTATTCGAAATGATTTTCTCAACCAGGTTTAGCAAAAATATTATCCAAACAGCTTATATTAAGCAAAGATGCTGAAAAAATAATTAAGTTATTCTATAGAAGGTTCATAAACTGAGACTTAATTTTCTTTAAATGGTATATTTCTTTCGGAATAGTATGTAGCTTGTTGGTTCGCTGCCATCATCCGTAAAATACACATACTCAGGTATATTTATTGGTGGTATTATTCGAACATTTAACTATGCAGGCGAAATAGTACTATTATTCGGCAATCGAGATGCGACTTGGGCCTCATTGAATAGATTAGTAGTCGTTGACCCGTCTGTCGGTAAGAAATTTGCAACCTATAAATGTAAGATACTTTTACAGGATCACCCACCACTCACTCCAACTCCGAGAATTCAGAATGAAGACCTAGACATAGTTGACAGGTTTACATATCTCGGGAGCTCTATCAATAACTTACGTAATTTGTCTGTTGAGGTGAGAATGAAAATTGCGAAAGCTAGAGTAGCTTTCTCAAACCATCGTCATTTATGGAGAAACGCGAGCATTTCACACTACCCAAAAGGCCGTGTTTACATTGCATCTTTACGCGCAATTTTAATATACGCTAGTGAAACTTGGCTTTTTGGAGTTGATCATTTTAGACGCTTACAGGCATTAGACTATCGTTGTCAGAGAAGAATAACTCATGTTGGTTACCAGCAACGAATAACCAACGTTAACATCCGTAGACGTATTTTTGGATCTGCCAACAAGTGCTCTTCGTTAGAAAAATAAATAAGGCTCCATCAACTTCGTTGGCCCGGTCACGTTAAGCGTATACCCAATTTCGATTACCCAGTAGAGCTCTGTTCTCTCATCCAGCACCAGATTGGCGTAAGAAACAAGGTGGGCAGATTTTGACATGGCAGAAACAGTTGAAGTCACCTACATTCAATTTGGGTAGTATAGGACCCACTCGTCTATCAGGATGGGGTCCACGTGCGCATCATAGTCCTTGGTTAGAAACCATCAACGGTATGGCATCGAATCGA
>JAQBSW010009746.1:0-27304 GCA_029291075.1 Eudiplozoon nipponicum | reverse complement strand
AACATTTAACTATAAAATTTTTTTAACTTTACGTTAATTTTTAGTAATTGTCTCACGTGGCATAACCACCTGTTCTTAGCTAACAATTGTGTAGCATTTTTGAACAGTTCTTTGGTATTATGCCATCTCTGAGGCAATGTTCGTGTACATATTTTTATGCAATTACCTTTGATTTTAATGTATATATATTTTACATTATAATGTATTTCTCACACATGACATTACACTGCCTATTTTGGTATGACCAGCTACTTAGAGCTAACGCTTTCGTGTAGCAACACTAAGTAGTGATCAGCTTCATATCATGGTACAGGCCACTTTCAATGCATATCTCAACTTTATCTATTTCACAAAGACCACTCTACAAATGTCATGACCACAACGTCGAGCACTCTAGCTCCTTTGGTCGTATACAAACACATTGACAACGATCCAACCTGCTTAGGTTTTAACTTAAACCTGGCAAATTCAGAGGCGATTTACCTCGAAATCTTCACGCTGCGGCTCCAAAAACTTACACTGCTCTATTTTGCCTCACGTGCTATGACCGTCCACTAGAGCTAACAATTTGTGTAGCAATTCCTAGTGGTTACCTGGCATCATATCATTGTTGAAGCAACCAACAAGCATATTTAAGCCCAGCACTTATGGTTCATCATATTTTTGCTTAACTTGGTTCGAACTCTGTCATGCATTTCTTATCTAGCCTCGCAGAGAGGAATATTTTTTTCTTTTTTTTCAGAGAGGAAAGTGTTGTAACGACACAAATCAATCGCCGACATATTGCGTAAATTAAATTCAAATTTATTTACGTTGCACCAATGAGAAAAAAGCAAATTGCCGTTTAACCACGTCTAACCACGTTTAACCAATAGTATGCAAGTACACATATTGCATGCTATTTAAGCACGGTAATTTACCATGCAAGTCAGTTGTGGCATTTGCCTTCTACCTGCTTCACGCGTGTGCGTTCTGTCGGCTGTCAATACGTGTGCGCTCTGTCGGCTGTCAATACCTACTCATCTTGATGCGGGATACCGGAGAGACGAGCCAATTGAGTGCAGGACCTGCAGGACACCATACACAACGCGATCACAGCTCAACCACGGGAGCAAAAACTCAACCAGAGTCCACCCAAGGCTCTAGGACATCTTCAACTCTGAAGACTTCAAGCGAACGTATTACCCGGCCCTCTTAAGGGCCCCCATATCAGTAACTAATCTCTATTCAGAGCACCTTAACCGAGTTTGTAACGTCGTACGGCATTTACTTGAAGCCGGGGCGTTTACACAATAGTCCACCGCGTGACCCTCTCGGATCGCGCGCGGTTCTGTCTATTATATAAAAACACTATTAATTACAAATAAAATTGCAGTTCAAGAAATATCGATTAAAACTGCTTGAGACTAAAAGAGATTGTTCCTAAAATCACAGCTAAAAGAAATATTGTTTAAGGACAGAGTTAGAATATTTGACCTTAAAGAGCACAGCGTTTGTAAAAATTGACCTTCGTTGGGTTGTAACACGGAGCCGCGTGTTACATACACCCCCCCCGACAGTGAAAATTAGTACACAATGAAGGGGGCTAACCTTACAGGAAATGTTATTGCTCTTTCATGCCGTATAACGACTGATTTTGGTTCTGTCAACACTGATACTGGCTCCTCTATTTCTCGCGTTCTTGGACGGATGGTTAGGTCGAAGTGTTCGAGAAAGTCACGTCCAATGATGTTTCATGTCGTGTTGTCGATGATGAACGGATATTTGAAACATCATTTTGAGTTGGAGAACGAGATTGTGTGTACTCGTACCCCAAACGTCGCTATGTTGGAGCCATTCGCGCAGGTCAGACTGTTGGTGTCGACTGGGTGGGTTGGTTCGAGATAATTGTGGCGTAGTGAGCTTACATCTGATCCAGTGTCTATGACAATTCATTCGCCAGAGATTGCGTCACGGATGAGAAAGTATGTTGATAGTGGCAACCGGCGATGAGATTGATTGCTGGCATTTGGGCGTTTGAAGCATGACTTAGTTGGAGCCGTCGCTGTAAAGACAATAGTTTGATTGCGCTCTACCGCGAAGGCAACGTGCTTCGAGCCATCAGACGTGGAGCGGCCAACAATCTTGGGGTGCTCAGCCTCTGCTGCCGCCGAGGAGGCTGACCCCACCCGTCTTCCGAACCTTCCATGGGCGGATCCTCCTGAGTTGTTGAGGGTGACCGCGCCCATTTGAACGTCGCGTCTGTGTGCGGGTATGTGCAGACGTTTCCGAGGCAATAACGTGTGTAGTGGCCTTCATTGAAAGTGCTTGAATTTCTCAAAATCTAGCTGTTTATTAATTCCTTACTGGCTGTGAGTTCGACGAACCGGGGCACCATAATGTAGGGGTACTTTTCGCTGTTGCTATCTCGTTCCTGATTTTGTACCCCTACTACTTATCAATGGTTGCTATTATTACTACCCGAGCACCCAATCAGTCTGTTCCTTTTCAGATGGTTAATATTAGAAGGCCGAAGAAAGGTTTCATGTATATATTACACACAATGTAGCACATAAATATAATTCACTGTTAATCCGAATTGAAGGAGTTGGTTGGCAATAATACAGATTTTAATGCAAAAGTATGTTTTAAATACCGTTCACAATTAAACTAAATTGTCCGTCTTCTAGACGGCAAAAATAAAAGTGATTTATGTCTATAAAGTGAAATGTTTAGCACAAATGTCTGGAATGTAATGAGTAGTCAAACGATTAAAGATACATGATAATATGAGCCTAGTAAAATTATTTATGTTCATAAATTCACTGACACAATAGTCCACCGCGTGATCCTCTCGGATCGTGCGCGGTTCTGTCTATTTTATAAAAACACTACTAATTACAAATAAAATTGCAGTTCAAGAAATATCGATTAAAACTGCTTGAGACTAAAAGAGATTGTTCCTAAAATCACAGCTAAAAAAATATTGTTTAAGGACAGAGTTAGAATATTTGACCTTAAAGAGCACAGCGTTTGTAAAAATTGACCTTCGTTGGGTTGTAACACGGAGCCGCGTGTTACAGGAGAATGGGGTTGTTAGTATTGCAGCAGATCAGATGAGCCCATTTGCAGAGTTTGGAAGTAGTGTGTGAAAGGTGTGGAGAGAAGTCTAGAGATTTTGAAACATAAATACCAAGGTGTTTGGCCGAATCTATTATTTCAATATCAAGGGGATAATTTGCGACCGGGAGAGAGCAGAATAGGTCGGAGGAGAGTTTTACCAAACGAGTCGTGGCGGGGTTCAGTTTGAGACAGATATTGCTGAGCTGTGAATGGAGCGAGAATAAAAGCTCCGATAAAAGGGTAAGAAAGGGTTTGATGCTGTGGGGTTACTGAAAACCATGACCATGAATTATTAAATTACCCGTTCGAGAACGTCCCCAATGTGTACGATTCAAAAGACAAAATAATAGCAATTGCATATTGTGAAAATCGAGTAATTATAAACGTAAATTGGAGAAAAGAAACAAATGCAGCTTTCTGAGTAAAGTCGGGACCAAAAACTGAAATTACGTACTATTCAAGTATTTAAAAAAATGTTCTAGAATATAAACGGATAATTTCGTTGTAAATAATATTCGTTTCAATCAGCCAAGGTGGTTTAAATTTATCAATAAATGTCACTTTAATTTTGTCGGAGGAAATATCTTCCTCCACAATATATTATATTCTATTCTATTCAATAGTCCATCTCCTATCTACGGGTTTCTTCAGGGCTACACATTATTAAATGCTCTTTTGATTTATTTTTTTGGAGATTGCAGAGTGTTCCCGCTGGAGCTTTCATTTTTATTCTAAAATTTGTTTGCTAAACAGAAAGTGGACTACATACTTAAAGATGCCTTTCAAATATCTCGTAGAATTGTAGTAAATTGTAGTAATCTTTCTAACCGTCCATGAGCTTCATCAAATATTTGTTTTATATTTTTATTTAATATAAAAATCTAATATTTTGCTTAATTTGTTGAATATATTTAGTAAACTCATATTTATTTCTTAATCTGTTTACGTTGGTTGGTAGGTGTACTAGTTTAGTTGTTCTACTCGTGTCGTACGTGCGGGTGTTTGCCGTTCCCGTTTTAGGATTCTACGTTTGACAATTTGTATGTTATTCTTAAAAATGTTTTGTATTGCTATTTGTATTTTGTGGTTTTCTGTTGATATTTTTATTACAGTAAAGTTTTATTTTGCTATTTGAGATAATAATTTGTTCACATCATTTCAAAAAAGGTATAAACTACTTTTAATCCAGGTTACAATCTTGATATAAGCACCTGATCCATCAATTATTTACAAATGTCAGAATAAACCAAGAATTGTATAGTGTAGAAAAAGGCAATTCATCCAGTAGACCGGTTTCGTCCTTATTGGGAACTCATCACGTAACGGCCAGAATTTGCCGCGGAACTGTCTCTAACCTGGGCACGTCTGCTTCGGAATCTGGTGCTCTAACCACTGAGCCACCCTGCCGCACACTATACTACACTCAATTTTCAGTTATATACTTACTAATATAACTTGTTTAGAGTATTCTTCTTTTAGGTGGAGCTCATATTGCATCCATTTAGACCCAACTTTCCAGTTAACCATCCCAAATCTGTCATTACTGAACGGACACCTGTATGGTGAGTACTCATTAAGGACGAAAGCGATCAATTGGATTGATTGCCTTTTCCACACTATCCAATACTTTGTTTATACTGATATATGTTGTACATATTGGGTTAGGGGATTATATCAAGACCGCAACCCTGATTATAATGATTTTTTTTACCGCCCGCGCAAGCAATGTTCGTTTAATTATGCAAATGATCATTTAAATACCACTTCCACGTGTGGTGTTGTGTCTATATAGTAATGACAGATTTGGGATGGTTAGTTGGAACTTTGGATCTACATGGATGCCATATGAGCTCCATTTAAAAGAGAAATAGACTGACCAAGTTACATTAGTTAGTATATAACTGAAAATTGAGTACGGCATAGTGGGCGGCAGGATGGCCCAGTGGTTAGAGCACCAGATTCCGAAGCAGACGTACCCAGGCTCGAGCCATGTCCGCGGCAAATTTTATCCAGTACATGAGTTCTTAATTAGAACGAAACCGGTCTACGGGATGAATTACCATTTCCTACACTATACAATTCTAAGTTTATACTGACATATGTAAGTGATTAATGGGTCAGGTGCTTATATCAAGACCGCAACCTTGATTGTAATAATTGTGCAATCAATGTTCGTTTAATTATATAAAGTATAAACTTGTTTTCAACTGCTTTAATGTTGAACATGTGTAATATGCTCTCAATGCAGAAGTTTATAAATAGTCAAATAATGCCTGACCTTGTTTTCATTTCCCAATACGTTTCGGCAAATCATATTCCAGCACATTTTATCATATTCGCTGCCAACTCTGTTTAACTAAATGAGGTAATCTTATCATGTTCGCGCAAGTAGTTTTATTATATACCAATTAGTTTATTCAAGGTTGGGAACTTGATACAGCTCCCCTAACTCAATATGTACAAGCATATGTCAGTATAAACAAAGTATTGGATAGTGGAAAAGGCAATTCTTCCAATTGGACGCTTTCGTCTTTATTGGGACCTCATCACGTAGTGTCCAGAATTTGGCGAGAACAGTTTTCAATAAAGACGAAAATCGTCCATTGGGTGAATTACCTTTTCCAAACTATACAATACTTGGTTTATACTGACAAATGTTTTTACATATTTGGTTGAGAGGTTGTATCAAGATCGCAACCTTCATTAAATTAATTGTCACCATCCACGCCACCAATGTTCGTTTAATTAAATATTATGTACCAGTTCCATTATTAACGGTGTACTTTTCCAAGTCTCCGTCATTCACGCACATATGTAATCCCACTTTTACTTTATCTTCTGATTATTTAAAGATTTATTTGGTTAAATAGTATTTGGATCCAGGATGATTGACTTTAATATGGTTAGTTTTTCGGGAGGTGCTGTTCTACTAAACCATGACGGCTGAAGGCTAGTCTTACCTAGATTTGATTAGCAGGATAAATTGTGAGATGGAAGAATGCTCGGAGTCCTTCAAATTTTTCGTCTTTGGGTGCCTTAATATCAAATTGATTCATCTTGCCTTATGACCATGGCTGTTGTCCATTTTGAGTGAAACAATGTTGGTGGTGATATTTTAAATTGAGACGGCGGTTCAATCTTGATGATATTATCTATAACTTAAATTCTGTCTAATCTGACGGTTGAATGTCTATGCAATAGGTATTTGGAAATTAATTTCTTTGTTTATGCGAACTTTAAGGTATTGCTGTTTAACGGTTGAATAATTTGTCTCGTCTAGTATAATTATATTTCTGGAATTAAAACGATGGCTCTGTGTTGAAGGATTATGTGACGCAGAACTTTAGTGAATGGTCAAAGTTTCGATTTTGCACATTTGGTTGCGAGGGAAATGTTAGCTATTATTTAAATCTAGTTTGCGATCTTGATATAAATACGAATCCGATTATATATATATATATATATATATATATATATATATATATATATATATATATATATATATATATATATGATCCCAAACAATTAATTAGATTAGGAACTCATGTACCGGCAAGAATTTGCCGCGGAAGTTCCTGATAAGGTCGAAACCGGTCTACAGGATGAATTGCCTTTACTACACTATACAATTCTTAGTTTATACTGGCATATGTAAGTAATTAATGGGTCATGTGCTTATATCAAGATCGCAAACTTGATTATAAAAATTGTTATCAATACCCATGCAACAACTTCGTTTAATTACATATATTGTGGTTTAGAATGAATTATCACAAATTTTCTTTTAGTATTACATTCCGGCATAAATGCCCACCGTCCCCAATTTGTTTACTTTTCTTATATATTTTTTATTATAAGCTAAAGCCTTCTATGCGTTCAGGATGCAGTTGTCGAAGTTTTCTCGAGCGATGGATTAGTGAGGATAGACATCTTCACTATAAATATGATTTTGTGTTCTTATTTCGCAACTGAGATTCTTCTCAGACTACCTTGATTAGATTACCATTTTGTAAATGTAAGATAATTCTAATTTGCGGCTTTAAGATGAAGATCTAGACGTAGTTACCAGGTATATATCGTGGTAGCTGTGTCAGGAACTTAGGTAATACGTGAATATGTGCCTTAATTGTCGTTTTTACAGTAAATCCGTGCGTGTAGTTTTGTTATACGCTAGGGAAGCCTTAGATTCGAATATCTTACGCGCGTTTGACTGCCTTTTGATATCCTTAGTTCAAATAGGCTATTCATAACATTTCAGCATCTATAATCAGCCTAGAAGTATTTATGGGTTAGCCAAGGAGTGACTATCGTTAAGCAATAGAGTAAAGGTCTTAACTGCGCTGGCTTGAGTACGCTTTACGTATGACTTTAATTCGGTTGCCCAGTGGAGTGTTATTATATCTTCCAGTGTTAGATTAGCCCAATAAACAATGTAAATTGATTTTTACATGACAGACACAGCTTAAATCAGCTACAAGCACATTTTCTTAGTGTATGACTCATTCATCTGCCAGGATGGAGTTCACGAGCACGTCTTATTTCTGCGTTGGAAACACTGCGATGCTTTTTTTGTTTATGAAGCGATACGGTATTGCTGGTGACGCATTGCCTTAAAGCTGGCTTGGCTATAATTGTGTTTTTTAGAGATCTAGGGTGTCTCATTTTTGTGCGTTACCTAGACAAGCACCTCCATCTGAACAAGATACTCCCCTTCATAATTCACCTTAAAAATTTTTGCCATTTAATAAATTATTTAAGTATTAATTTTGCTTGAAAATAAAGCGTCTTTGTTTATGATAATAATGATGCCGACGTTTTTTAGTGTTTAAATAGCTCATTTTTGCGTTTTAAATGTGTAGTAGATTTTTGACTTATGCAGCTTTCATTGTTGCATTAGTTTTCTTTTTCTGAAATATTGCGGCTAAAGTTATTAATATATTTCATCAGTCGGCTTATTCTTCACAAGTTTAACAAATAAAACTAATGAAATAGAGAATGTTTGCCGGTACCACTAGTTATGGTCTACATTCGTTGGGCCATAAACTGACATGATAACAGGCCTTCAATTTTTAATAAACTTACGTTATTATCAAATAATCGCAATAACAATATCTGTGCTACTTACATCTATTATATAATTTAGTTTCCTAATTTAAAAAAATTTATTTATAGCCAAAATGCTTTTAAGTAAAATTTACAAGCACACCTTGTGCTCAACCAGTTCAGTTGGTCGCATTGCACCCTCTGTATTGCAGTTTAAAGGTGCCTATTCTACTAAACAAGATGACATACCCTTTCATGAGATGGTGCACAAATTCTTTGACAAAGCCTGTTTGTTAGCCGAAGGTCAATTGGTGCAAAATCTAAAAATGCGTGGCTCGCTTGACGAAAAGAAAAAGCGTGTTCAAGGCATTTTGCGTCTTATCAAACCGTGCAACTATACATTGGAGATCAATTTCCCACACAGACGTGATGATGGTACGTATGAAATGATTCAGGGTTGGCGTTCACAGCACAGCCTGCATCGTACGCCCACCAAAGGTGGCATTCGTTACAGTCTTGACGTGAACAAAGGTGAAGTTATGGCCTTAGCATCTATTATGACTTACAAATGTGCTGTTGTTGATGTTCCATTTGGTGGAGCAAAAGCAGGTCTTCGAATTGATCCACATGCGTATTCAGAATCTGAGTTAGAGCGCATTACTCGACGATTCTCGCTAGAGCTAGCCAACAAAGGTTTTCTAGGTGAGTAGTACTTAGTTTTTTTAAACATTTTATGGCCTACAATGCAACTCGCAAAACATTTGTTTTAAGATACTTGGCATATTATCTAACCTCATAAAGCCGATGTTACGTAATCTATAATGGAAAAAATGGGGTTGATATTAAAATAAAAGCTTCGTATTGAGATTTTACCCAGACATTCAACAGATGGTTTTTATCATAAATTAATGTAGTTGCATCACTATAAATTTTATTTGAATATACAATACGCTATTTCTCTGTATCGGAAGATAGATTAATATATGTTTATTGATCTTGCTCAGTTCATTTTTGTTAGAAGAAAAAGAATACGCACTGAACACAGGTTTAGCACCAATAAATCAGATCTCTAAATCTATGAATTCGCTGCCAAATGATTATGACTGAGATCCATGAACATTTCCTGTCTAATGATTGGCGTATCAAAACTAGACTTACATTAATGATAGCATGAATTTTTGCCAGCACTGCTTTGATACAACCTTTCTGTATTAATTTTTTATGGTTATATGTGGGCTGTAAAATGCCACTAGGTTGCCCATTCCTAGTGAAGGTTTGTATTCGGAGTTTTCCTTCTTCTATATAGTCTGCCAACCAAGGCTGATGAGCACTATCTGCCCAAATACCAGTGGCAAAATTTTCCTTCAGCAGCCGAAACTTTCCTTGTCCTAATGCTAACTTAGCCATAATGGTGTTGTGGAGAGGTTTAGTTCGCCTCGTTTCTGTGAGTTATCCTGATGAATTTACTCATGATAACTAGGTATTCTTTCTATATTTCCCGTAAATCTCACTAATTTTTCTAAAATATTATTTCTGTTATTTATATATATTTTCACTTCTTATGGTTATATGACAGTGAAACATTAGTCACTTTTGACTTTTGTATGACTGGGTATGATGATGGAGATCTGTATTAATTACTGTTTAATGACTAATGATGGAAAGAGAGTAAGTATATCAGGCTGCTAAATAATACTAATCACTGTCATCTTGTAAGTGGCTGGCATAGTGTTTATTAACAGTTCATTCATAACTACGGATATTATTAATATGAATTCCATATTGAGGAAGAAGTTGCGCATGAAAAACGTTTACATTTTCTTCTCAGACTTGAAGGATATATAAGCAAAATTAAACTATACATACACGTATATTTTTAATTCTGTCTCTTCTCCAATACATCACACATTGCTATCTAGCGAAGTTGTCCTTGTAGATGCAATGCGTAATTAAATTAATTATCTAATTCCAACCTTATATCTTATTGCCGATGTAAAAAGTAATTCATGCTGCCTTTGGTTTATCCTTCTGGTCACAACTGAACTAATTTGTTACTAGGTTCGCAAAACCTAATACATACTAACATTTCTTTAAATCAAGTTGGCGAACTTGAAGTGAACATCAATCGCATTGTATTTAACCAGACGTCGAACAACATAACAAAACTACTTTACTTTACTTTACTGCGGCTGACTCCTTTTAGAGGATAAGCCGGCAACTCACTGAAGCGTTTCGACCTACCATGATCATTTAAGTACGACGGCAAACTGATTAGCGAGGATAAAACCGCATTGCATATATCTGGAAAGCAAAATTAGATATGTGGCTATCACCTCTAGTAGTCTTGCATACATTGTACTAGCCTGGAAATGTCGGCTGCACAAATTCTATGCGGTCATAAACATTAGCTGTTTGTAGCTTTCGCCACACAAATACAGAAGCGATGTGTATTTACTATTTTTATATTTTCCATTTTTATGGTGAATCATCCGTTTTTAAATGATGCATTTTGGCTTGTATTGTAATGTCATGACTATGATGAATAAAAAATGAACTTGTTATTAAATCTGCAGATGAACTAAAAGTAATTGCACAATTATGTGTAAATGTTATATTGTTGAAAATACCAACAACCTGTCCAACTTATTAACTATGTATGTAATACAATAGGCCAACTAGGAACCATGGTGGAGCAACATCGATATTACAACCTCAGCAAAGCTTTCCCTGTATCGCTTTATTGTATGACCTTAAGATTTATATTTTATTAAGATTAACTTGTTATACTGGACCTAGAATGAACCAAAATTTTCATAACTCGGGTTTTAATTGTTTCATGTGTTTATTTATAAATTCCGATCCACAAATATTATTTTATATTTATGCTTATTATAGGTCCTGGCGTTGATGTGCCAGCTCCTGACATGGGTACTGGTGAACGCGAAATGTCTTGGATTGCCGATACCTATGCTGCCACACTTGGTAAGCAGTCAATATTCATTTCATCGGACTTTTTTTATTTAATTTGTACAAGTACAATGTACATCCTATTAATGCGTTGGTTTAGACAAAACTCTACTGATTTATTTTGGTTATATTTACTATGTTAAATTTCAATCAGCCATGCATAAATAATATTGAATATATATATATATATATATATATATATATATATATATATATATATAACTGCTGGAACTGCACAGCTTCGGGACATAGGCATTCGTTGAATATATATGCCGTATGCTGCCGTATCCGTCGCATAAATGTTGACTATTTCTATTGACAAGATATTATATACATCTCATCATGGAGATAGGATTCGTCTTCATGTGACTCTCTTCTTTTATTTGAATATAGCAAACTAAATTTTAAACCTAAGTAATTTATTTGTTTTAACTCAAGTAAATTAAATGACGATATATATATATATATATATATATATATATATATATATATATATATATATATATATATATATATATATATAGAAGCGATTAAGTTGATCTAGCTTAGTCGAGAACGTTTCCCAAATAATTGAACACATTCAATTTACTTTTTAAAGTTGATTGCGTAGTGTTCATCATAGATTAGTGTGCAATAGTTGATGTCTATGCTAACTAGTTCGCACTAACTCTTTCTGATTTGCGAACCGCCAAGTACCTATCACCACCTGGAGGAAGATGTAATATGTCCATTTTTAATTCTCGTGAAAAATTTTAATCTGGCGGACTTCCAGGTGTTTTACAAAGCCAAATAGAAAAAGAATTAAACCTAACGAAATCTGTTGGATGCAACATACCTATTCATCAGCTAAATAATTGTTATCAACAATCAGCTCTTTTTAAATTTTGTATAAATCTACAATTTGCTGTCTCTTACCAGTTTGCGTGATGTCTGTTTTATTAAGACATATTGGTGTTCCTAGTTGAAAATTTAGGTTTAAGAAGATATATAGACTGTACTTTAAGGTAAATCTAACCAAAAACATAAATTAGTATATTAATGAAAATTTTGGGCAGTGTGTGTTAAGATGGCGTAGTGAATAGAGTCATCGACTCAAGGAATCGTGTCCCGGTTAGAACCTCGTTCGAGGTAAATTTTTGGACTTTGCAGAATTCTCAATAAGGAGGAAATCGATCTACCGGAGGGTTTGCTTTTGATAACTTATATAATGCTTAGTTATTACGGCCAAATGCATATATAATGAGATTAGTGTTTACATCAAGCTCAAAATCTTAATTTAAATAACCTAATCAATTTCATAAACATTAGTTGCTGGGGAGGTGATAATTAATTTTATTCGATTTTGCGATCTTGATTTGAACACATGACTCATTATGTACATTTGTCAGTATAAATGAAGCATTAGATAGTGTAGAAAAGGAAATTCATCCAGTAAAAGAAAAAATTGCGAAGCTGGATTAATCGAAATTACCTGATTTGCGTCTTGACTACCGCAGTAATGATTTCAGTTGTTTTCTTTTTTTTAAAAATATATTTTGTTATCGGCAGTTTTCTTCTTCGGTCCAACCTCATCAGTTTTACTAAACAAACTAATGAAAAAAAACAACTGGAGTAATTACTGCGATATTCGAAACGCAGATCAGGTAAATTCATCCAATAGACCGTTTTCGTCCTTATTAGTAACTCATCACGCTGTCAATTGTTCTTGCACGTGTGTGCCTTAGAATGCGCGCTTCCCGACTCCAGTTTAATTAATATATCTTGAGATATATATATATATATATATATATATATATATATATATATATATATTGTTTCATATTACTATTACAGTCCAGTTGAGTTCTGATTGAAAAAAACGGCCCATTTAAATTTTTTATTATCTACCTGCTTGATAACAAATCAATGCTTTAACGGATTATATAATTTTCAATTCAAAATGTTTTTGTTTCGTAAATCATATATGATATATAATATTTGAATACTGATGTGATTGAAATTATATTGTTGTTACGATTTAAGATTGGCGTAAGTTAGCACATGCAGCTGATTAACTAGACATTTGTTCTTATTTTACAAGATCTTTGTGATTAGGACTGCAGTGGGCAGAAATTTACCAAACATCCACACACACACACACATATATATATATATATATATATATATATATATATATATATATATATATATATATATAGATATATATATATAGGATATTGGTTACATCGCACGCCTTTTTCAACGACTGACATATTTCCTCCATTCTTTTGCCAAGGTAAGAATGTAATGTTAATATTTTTCCTAAAACATTTGTCTAGGCGCCGGTAATATCAACGCACACGCCTGTGTGACTGGAAAGCCGATTTCACAAGGTGGCATTCACGGCCGCGTATCTGCAACCGGCCGAGTAAGTTCTGTTTCTATTGCTCGACGTATTGCGCCTGATCTTTTGAGCGATGTTTTGAAATCTTGTTTGGTGTGCCTTTAGTTACTTTATTAAGTACTTGATTTTAGAAACTTGCATTTTACTGAGTTGTTACCCGTCTTCATTGGGTAAGTTTTTAAAGGCATGTTTTTGATCAGCATTACTTCAACGAAAATTTAATGCGTTAATTTGCCATATTTCGTACATATATTTATTTAATTCCAGCCATTTTGCTCAGTGATAGTGGAATTTTTGGAATAATTGTTGCAGCTATTTATAGTTTTAAAAAATGCATTGTTAAATCGAAGCGTTGATTTCTTGAATAAAGGCAAATCTCACAAGTTTGGAAATTAGATAAGTTTTAGGTTCAAAATAATATAGCAATAATAACTATCTAATACATGAGTTCATAGATTATAACAATCCTCTATTCCCTGTACCTATAAGTCATTATCCTTTCCTAAACATATGCACTAAGGATGTTTAATTGAAGTTTAATGTTTACCATTTAATGGAAATCTATGGAATCGTGATAGACTGTCAGTGTACATATTTTTTATTTTCTCTATGGGAACATCAAATCTGAAACTGTTGATTAAAATAAACACGAGGCATGTCATCATTTTTAATGCATTATGTGGGCACTCACAGTCAATTTAATTGTGAACAAGAAAATCCTCGGTCTAAAGCATTGCCTTTTCTTTGCGTTCGAATATTTTGACCGATAAACGCTATTTCTTTAAATTTAAAATTGGTATAAAAGGAAATTAGTGCGTCAAGATATCAATTAATACATCGCATTCTTAATGTAACTAATAATAAATAAGATATGAAGGATATCATCACTCTGGCTATTGTGTCAGTACCAGATACCAACATCATGGTACCGAAGAGGTACATGATATTGACACTTTAGATGCCGAGTCGGTACATGGTACAAACAACATTGATTTCAATGTATGCTAAAGGTCGCCAAAATTGAGAATTACAGCTATTTCTGAATACCTGTTAATATAGCAAATTCATACATTGTAGGTAAGAGTGTCAAATTAAGTGAATTCTTGATATTTTTTGATAAACAAAGCTGAAAGTAAGACTTGCCAAAAGAGCCAAAGACACATTACACTAAAGTTGTATTTTGAAACAGTTTAATTTTTGTTTTCTTATTCCAACAAACTAAGAAGATTTGCATATTTTGGAAGCCATAGTTGAATATCTTTGATTAGTAGTTAAATATTAAAATGCTTTTGAGCTCAGCATAAATAAGGAATTCAAACGTGTGCATCAAAAGTTCCTTTTACAAATTTTCAATATGTTAAAGAAAAAGAAGTATGCATACACTTCGATTTGTTTCTGCAGCACAATTCATTAACTTTATCCATAAAATGAGCACATTTTAAAATTTGCTAAATTAATCCTTCGAAACTAGGCTTTACTGTTGTCGTGGTGATTCCTCTCTCTCTCGGTGTGTGTGTGAGAGAGAGAGAAACTGTTGGTTTAAAGCCACTGTTAGATTTTATGATCAGATAGGCCAATGAAGAGAGGCCAGACTAATTCTTAATTGCATACTAGTAATGGGAGAAAGTGTTATTTTACAACCTACGCATAACTATGTTGCAGTGAAGCATCAGTATATTATGCTGGTGTAATTTTGCTTAGTAGTAACAATGCAGAGCTTAGTTATGTAGGACAAGTTCGTGTTTATAGTATAATTTGTGATTTTTATGTTTCTCATGATGCGTACATTTATAGGCGACGATGTCACTTTTGTGAAGAAGGGTATATGCACATTAAAATGAATACTGTTTATTGCTACAGAATGCACGCGCGCAAGCATTTAATTATTTTCTTGCTATATTACTGCATGGAATATGTTTTTTTTACTTGCTCCAATAGAATGACAATTTACTATCGGAAGATTCTCGTAAACATAATTATAATAAAACTGACGCATAAAAAAATATACACCTGAAAATTTATGTGGGTCGAATTTAAATGGTATTCAAGTCGATGTCACTGATAGTTTGTGCTATTGCCCGAGCCAGTTTGTATGATCATCATGAATAGCTTGCATGATTTCTTCCTTGACTGGTTCGTCGATGATCCTGTGGAAAGGCCATAGAGCAAGAGCTCTTCTCTTGTTCTCACTGAACCATAAATAATTTTTTTAGCTAAGCGAAAGTAAATAATCTTTGTCTTTTACGCTGATTATCATGATGATGATAGTGATTATTTTCGTGAAGATTTGATCTAGGGAGCTTTTTGTTGTCACCATCATAGACAACGTCTTTAAAAATATTATAATGTGTGCTTATTCTAATAAGCAAGGGTTATTGCAGTCCAGTGGTTTTAAATGTGTCTTCTTTCAACGCAATTTTTATTAAGCAATTTAAACTTTTTTATTTCATCTATCACGCTTTCTTTAAACTTTTACAATTTAACACGTATGATTATCCTCACAGTGAAACCGAAACAGAACCTTCAAATTGATAGCCGGCCGTCAGGTCGGAGATTTTTATGTCTACATAGTTTCACTACAAATCATTAACTCGCCTGAATATCATTTACGCGTGAATGTACACACAAAATAGTCAGTTTTAGACACCAGTATGTGACTGACCTTCGTGCATCACCTTGCGGATATAAATGACGGAAATTTCTTTCCTCCTGTACTCGAAAAGTGATAAGGTTAAGCAATGAAGTATAGAAGAATTTCGTTTACATCTACAAGATTTTGAGCCAGGTTTACCCTGATGTTGATTTCACTTAAAATACGTAAACTATGAATTTCTTCGTATACAACAATCTCGTTTCTTAATAAATTTATGAGAATGTTTTATTGCAATTATGCAAGTACACTTATGTCTATTGTATTGCAGTTCTGTACACAATTTATCAAGAAAACTTGTCGCTGTTTGTTTCATTCATCCGATCGTATTTGGCTTCTGACCATTACTGGGCGTCATTAAAAGTACTAGTCAAACAAAGCCAGATAAAGTACTTATCTGCAATTCTTCATTGATATTTATGAAGTGTCAGTCATTCTATTTCATCCAAACAGTTGATGTCTGTTTCGTTTTGAATGGAAACTATCAGGCATGCCAATATGACCTTTACCAGTTATTGAAATTACACATCTATTTCAGCACATCGATGTATTTCGCTTCAATAAAGGCGAATAAAATAGATTTAACCTTTTAAATTCTCTTTACATGTTCCCAGATTCGGCCTCATGCGCCTTTTCGCGGCCGGCTGTCAATTCCTATTTATCATTAAATGCCACTTGGTGGTAATCTATTTACAGTTTTCGGTAATTATGGCATACGTAAAAATTTAAAATCTATAATATATGTGTATATTAACGAAGAGTCAAACTTTAATGGAAACCGGAAGACAGGTGAGGTGTGGAAATTATTCTCCAAGTCCAGATCAAAGCGAAAAGTACACATTAGTACGTTATTGTGGAAGCCTCATATTTTTAGATTTGCCTTTCTGTGAAATGCTGGGTCTTAGCAAAGTCTACTTGTGACGCGTAAGTGTGCTGTTTGGGGTCTTGCATAATACGTTCTATCGGATTCCGGAGCAGTTTGCTTAAGACAAAATGTACCTGACAACTTAAAAACGGTCAATTTTTACCTTCTGTAAATCAAGTTTGCGAGCTTGAAGTCAACGCCAATCCCATCGTGTTTAACCAGTTGAACTACCGCCAATTCGATGACTGGTTAAACACAATGAGATTGATGTTAACTTCATGCTCGCAAGCTTTATTTAAAGAATTGTTACCAATACCCGTGCAATAAATGATTGTTTAATGATTACCTTCGTCGTTTGCACGCTTTCTCTTGTTCCTGTTCTCTTTATTTCGCATTTATTAGGCATTATCTGCAACGTTCAACTGATGCTGGAGATTAATCATGATATGCTTTGTTTTAGTTCCTCATAACTGTCAAGTCGTTCAATAGACAAGACCGGCCAACTCTTTTGGGCCATCATTTGTTAATTTGGTTATGTAGCATGCTCATAGCTGCATTTCCAGTCTCATTTTTTTAATTTAATAAATACAACACTGGTGGTTCACATAAGACTAGTTTTTTCATGCAGCAGTTGGCATAGAAAAAGTTTAACCTCGGGAAAATACTCGTTCAGTTCTTACTTTCTTCTCATTAGTAGGAGTCACCAATATATCTGAAACCTATGTATCTTGTTAGGTAATTGCATTGTCGAATTGTCCAAATAAATAATGAGCTTGCGTTATGATTTAGGCTGTTGATTAGTATCCAGTACTATAGAAGTTCACGTGTGTAATGAATGAAACACTGTTCATGCAGATTTTTGTCTAATGATATACTATGATTTTTCTATTAAATTTCACTTATGTCGCTTGCATTTCATTTTATATTCTCGAATATAGGGAATTTATCATGGTATTGACAATTTCTTGCGCGATTCCAAATGGGCTAGTAAAGTTGGTCTTACCACGGGACTCAGTGGAAAAACTTTCATAGTTCAGGGCTTCGGCAACGTTGGTCTACACACAATGCGTTATCTTCATCGTGCTGGCGCCAAATGCATTGGTGTAATGGAGATTGACGGTCAGATTTTCAACCCTGACGGCATTAACCCCCGGGAACTGGAAGACTGGAAGCTGGTAATGTTTATTCATTGTTAATTCACATTTAGACAGTGCGTTTTTTTGCTTAATAAACTGTTGTAGACATCTCCATACCGTATATACACATACATAAAAATAGTCTTATCTGAATAAACTAGGAAATCTCAGGAGCACGACAACTAGGAATGCAATCTAATGGTCTCATTTAGCAAAGAGTAATATGATTTCTTTTTACCGTTACATTTTTCAAATGCTAATATATTTATATTATAATTATTATGTATGTGGTGTGGACGATAAATAAGCGGACGGTGATTATCATGATGACGCTAATCTGTTACTAACTAAAGCTTAATCGCCATGGGGTCACTGGAATATAACTAATTTAGAGCCTCAGATTTCGTAGCAGACGTGCCCAGGTTCAGTCTACTGGATTAATTGCCTTTTCTACACTATACAATTAGTTTATGCTGACATGTATGTACTTAATGAGACAGGTGTTTATATCAAGATCGAAACTTTGATTAAATTAATTGTTATCACCGCCCGTGCAACAAATTTTCGATTAATTTTATTAATATTCATTTCAATCCCACTTCCCCATGTAGTGTGGTGTCTGTTCTATAACGACAGATTGAAGATGGTTAGTTGGAACTTGAGATATAAAGAGATGTCATATAGGCTTTATCTAAAGGAAAGTTGTTAGATTGTAACGGAAAATTGTGTGGTGGACGGCAGGGTGGCTCAGTGGTTGAGGCACCAGATTCCGAAGCAGACATACCCAGGTTCGAGTCCTGTTCGCGGCATATTCGGTATAGTAAGTGATAAGGTCCCAATAGGAACGAAATTGGTCTACTGGATGAATCGTCTTTTCTGCATTTTACAATGCTTAGTTGGACTGGTGTTTATATCAAGATCCTAGCCTAGATTTAGTTAATTGTTATCAACGCCCGCGCAAACAATAATCATTTACTCTTAATTAAAGTTAATAATCCAGGCTATGGTGGATTAATGGTGCTCTTGAAAACACGGACAACAGAACACTACATAAGGACAAGGCAGTCTCGGTTTTTAAGTTAACAATTAAAAAGTAAATAAGGAGATATATTTAGTTGATAGACTTGCGTTTAGCCTACACTGGTGTATGCGGGTGTGTGTGTGTGTGTGTGCTTTTACTGTTCTAATATATGTATTTTTTATGTTCTGCGTTTCTCGCATTTATTTCTTGCTAACCTTTTTGTTGTTGTTGAATTATTGGACGCTTTTAGGTGTGTAAATATTTTTGTGAAATTTTTTTGTTTTATCACGTGGGATATCTTTATCATTCGTTACTTTCAGCGCTATAAACGGCCTTTCATCAGCATGAAGTACTTTTCTTCACCTAGGCATAACCATGAAGATCAACAGTTGTGTTTTTTGTAAAAAAACATTAAGTTGTCGTTTCTAACTATCATTTGTATTCTTCTACTTTGAAAATATATTCGCCCTGTTGCGTTGGAAATAGTGTATAATGTCATCTATTCAATTTTTTATGAGCTAATTTATGCGAGCCTATTACATGACTAACTCTTACTGAATTTGTAATTAAATTTTGCTATTATCCATAAAAAGCTCAGGCCTGACGACTGGAAAGAATAGCCTATCGCACTTGTTATCATCTTCTTTCTTGTCATCTTTCTACCTATCAGTATTTAAATTATATATATATATATATATATATATATATATATATATATATATATAAATAATATAAAATTATCACTTTCTTTGCAAATTCTCGCTATCATATAAACATTGGATTCCATGTTATTTTTTGTCCTCGAGTAGCTCAATGGGAAAGCTCTGACTCTTCTAACATGGTCCCGGGTTCTACTGGGGTCTGGTGAACAGGTGTTTTAATATCTGTTTATATGTATGACGATGTTTCTTAAAAACAAGGATTACTACGTTATCCTTTAAGATAATAACTATATATTTAACTAAATAACTAAAATATAACTATAAATTTGTAATACCCTAGATTGCTTTAGAATAATTGTTACTTTGTATCTTTCAATTTTTGT
The DNA here is from genome assembly GCA_029291075.1 of Eudiplozoon nipponicum. Classification (NCBI taxonomy): domain Eukaryota; kingdom Metazoa; phylum Platyhelminthes; class Monogenea; order Mazocraeidea; family Diplozoidae; genus Eudiplozoon; species Eudiplozoon nipponicum. Next base: position 7,092 of record JAQBSW010009746.1, on the reverse strand, counting down.
TTGTCCAATTTTGTAGGAGCACAACGGTATTAAAGGTTTTCCTGGAGCTAAACCATACACTGGTGAATCACTTCTATTCGAGAAATGCGATATTCTCGTGCCAGCGGCTAACGAAAAACAAATTACTGGTGCCAATGCAGATCGTATCCAGGCCAAAGTCATCGCAGAAGGCGCCAATGGACCAACTTCTCCAAAAGCTGATGAGGTTATTTGAATATTTAAAAAATTTAAAAAGGGTATCTTTCTCTTTGCCGGTTTTCTAATATATCAGTCTTCTTCCGACAGTGCTTTTCCTATTATAAAAGTACAAAAGCTTGCCCATTAGCATTAGTTCCAGAGACATGCTAAAGATGATGTCTTCTTTGTAATTGAGCATAACACACAATCGATTCCTTAAATGGTTCGTGTTTCGCATGTGCCTAGGGATTATTCATTCATTGACTTGTAAAACATTTAATGCTCGTCATTCATTTACGACTGGAAAATAAAATGAGCGTTATACATATTAATTGTATCCAGAAGAGGAAAATCGCTTCAGGCACTTCAGGATTTTTCTCAGTATATTTCACGAGAAATGGTGATTCTTCCGCCTCAAACACCGTGATCCAGAAATTGAGGATGTAGCCTTTCGACAAACCACTTTTTCATCAATATTCTAGTTTTTTTTGGTAACCATTAAATCATGTTTAATCTTTCTGAGGTTTTTTGAAAGCAGCCTAGTTTTGGGTTTCGTAAACGTGTAAGCGTCAACCATTTGCCTAGGCAATTAGCGCGGATGCATTTTCTCTAGTGCGTAATATCAAGCAAACTCGCTAATCCGCTACATACTGCAGACAACCAGGTTATTAACAGTGATATCGCGATCATGTTAGAGTATGAACAGGAATACTTGTGTTTGACGATGTAATTGATTTTCTGCCCCATGATGGACAATCGGAATTGCTAGTCTCCCTAATGAAATTTTGAAAAACAGAATAATATATTCAGAAGCATCGGCGTAAGTTTCTAACTGAAATTTTGAAAGAGGTATTCGTTTCAACTGTGTGGCGAAGTATCTTTAAGGTGCCCCTCCACAAACACGTGATATAGCATCTGCCAAATAGCGTGGTAACAGCTGTTCTAAATTGAGTCAAGATGGCTGTTGTTGTTATCCATAGAGGGGATTTGTGAAAGGCATTTAATCGAAACTTTATATATCGCATTCTTGAACTGCATTAAAACCGTTGCATTTCTAAAAAAACTCAGTCGCTTATGATACTTTTCTGCGCAAGTCTTAACACGAGTTTTTTCTATTATTTTAAGCTTAAAATAATGAACCATAGACTTTTATTCATGTTTTGGATTTTGAGCCTGTGCGATTGACTGTTGTTTGACGAGGTGGTGTCATTGCTTTCACTTTGTTCATATATTTATGCAGTGATATCTAATTAGGTCTTCAAAGCACATCAGAATAGGGCTTTGCATTTATTGCTGGATTTCGAATGAAAATAAGTTTCAGTGAACCATTGATTACGACTAAGAAGTGTTCATTTGGCACAATATGTTGCGAAATGTCTTAGGTTGTGCTGAACCACGCCATGCTGACTCAACAAATTTTAGCAGTGAAAAATTATTTGCTAGTTACTAATGAATTTATTTGCCTTATGATGATGGCAATGGCTGTTCAATTGTAGAAATTATGTATCTAGTGACAAAGTATCTACTATCGAACTAGAATAATATGCCAAGCGAACATGAACTAAAAGAAAAATTAGTTAGTATAATTCCTAGAGTGCGAAAAGCGCCTTCACTCACGTTGAAGAATTGTCTGATGGCGTTGCTTTAGAAACTACTAGTCGACTTCCTGCTGATATGGACTCACTGAGGAATCGTTGTGGGATTGCTGGCAGTTGACAGTCATCTGGGTGCCAAATTCTGCTTAATCTTTCAGTGAGGTCGTCATTTCATCTTAATGATGCAAATCTGCAATATCTTCATTTGGATGTGTTTCTATTTAAGTATGGATAATATGGGCCAAAAAGTCTAATCTTCTATAATTCTCATGAGCAGTCAGCTAGTACAAAGCGATAGTTCGGTGTGAGTGCTCTTGTTGTTCATGCTGAATCGGGTATATTCGTTCCATATGACGTGAATTGATTAAATGAATCCCGTGCATCGCACATGCATGCATGAAGAATGCCAGCTGTATCATTAAATTCGCTCATTTGCTTTGTGTGCAATTCTGCTTGTTTATCTCCATTCATTGTTTCTTCTCGTGTTTTTGATGTCCTGCCAATTATTCTCTTTAGTATAATTACCCACTTCCGTTTGGTCTACATTCCACATTTTGCATTAATTGCACTACAATAAGGCAAAATTAAGTCTTTGTCCTTTGAACATAAATTTTTATGAAAAAGATTTTTATTAAAAAACTAGTTCACTCGTGTACATTTTTGCAAACAGTACGCTAGCGTTGCCACACAGGTTGGCTTCACTGTCGTTTAACCTTCATATGTATTAAAAATTAAAACAATAGTCCAATTGCAGTGCTCAATTAATTGCACATCCGTTACGAGGTAGCGCTTAACACCTCCGATGGCATTCTGTTTTGTCAATTTTGATTTGCAGCCTTGGTCGAAGTGGTGCAATGCTGCCAGTCATCAACAAATTTGTCAACCTATGTTTGTAATGAAATCGGACGGTTCGGCTTGCGCGGAATTCCATACACCATAGATTTGCTGCAATTTCCTTTATCGGGAAGCAGAAATCGTTCAGGTATCGCCCATGAATTTCTCTGTGAATAAAATTCATTAAGTGGGCTGGAAAATGTGTAATGAAACTTTATTAGAACTAAGTCAAGAAAATATTTGCTAAGATTATCTAATAGTATTTCACTAACTAACTATTATATTTTTGTCCTCTTTTCGCTATTTTGTGCAGATTTTGAGGAATAAGAATATTCTGGTGATTCCGGACTTGTACATCAATGGTGGTGGTGTTACAGTGTCGTACTTCGAATGGCTGAAGAACCTTAATCATGTCAGTTACGGACGTTTGACATTCAAATATGAGCGTGACTCAAACTGGCTCTTGTTAAGTAAGTTCTCTTGTTTAGCTAAAGATGGTTCATTTCTGCATAACCGTGACATTTGTAGCTATGTGTATCCGTTAAACTGAACACTAGATCGTATTGTAACAAAGGCTACAATATTTAATATGTGCGTTTGATAGTTTCCTTATTATTTGTACGTATTAGAAGTTTTACTCTGGCTCAAAGGTAAGATAAGCATCATCGTTTATGACACGAGAATAAGCTGTTCGCGTACATGCAACCTGAAGTTCCTTCAAGCGTTATTGCAAATTTGTGTATACGTGATTAGTGCGTTGAAGATAGGATGTCCTACTATTATTATAATCAAGTTTGCGATCTTGATATAAACACCTGTCCCATTAATTACTTACATATGCCAGTATAAACTAAGAATTGTATAGTGTAGCAGTGGCAATTCGACCAGTAGACCGGTTTCTTCCTTATTGGTAACTCATCATGTACTGACAAGAATTTGCCCTGAACAGGGCTGGAACCTTGGCACGTAGGCTTCGGAATCTGATGCTCTTACCACTAAGTATGTTGAGAAGTAGTTGGATGTCGTTGCTTAATAATGTTTAAATCAGTTATTTGCCTTTCTGGCACTTATAACGTTGACGAATTAAAATTCAAAGTTCCATTTTGTAATGTCATAATCGCTTACCCTTCGTTGACTTACGACTTCACTTTACTGTTGACTCATCGGAGAAGTACTTCGCTCTCTATGCCACAGAAGTGTTCCCTACCAAATACGCCATAGCAAAAAGATTAATTCGTAAATGCTTAATTAGCCAGATGCTTTTTAAAAGTCCTAACAACGCGTTTGCATTAAGAGACGTTGCGGCTCGGTGCACATGAGTGATTTTTAGAGTCAAATATTGTAAAATATTGATTTCTGAATATTTTAGTTGTTGATTATAAGTTTTAGCTTTTCTTCTCAAAATGTGTGCACGTTAATATTCGCATAGCCGCTCGTGCTATTAATAGTTCCAGGCTTTTTTGCGAATTGTTCCATTAAAAAATATTGTTCTTCAGCAGTATGGCGCACGTGTATACATTTAATAGGTATGCAGCTATCAGTGAATATGACGAATTATGACAATTGTCAGGCTTACTAGCTATTTAAATCAATTTTACTCACATCAACTGCCAACTTTTACGCTATTTTTGCTGTCACTGCGGGTAATAACATTTTAATGTTCATATGTGCTAAATATCCATGTTTTCTCTACCTGAAACCATAGATTTTTTCCAGCCTATCGACCGACGAGCGTTAGTTGTGCCTACGACGTTGCCGTGAACTTTGTCTGCTAAAATTTAAAACAAGTATTCTTCTCATGAAAACAAATTAGGTTGCTTCATTTATTTCATGTTTGATTGATGGTTTATCGAATGCAGTTAAAATGGTCATTCGCCTTTTACAAAAATTTAACGCGATTACAGTGTATATAGTTGGAGTAAATCGAAAACAAACTTGAAGAGTTAAACGCGCTTCCAGAGTGACACACGTATGCACAGTACACTAGTTTATATTCTTTGTTCAAAATTTAGTTGTAGATTAAGATTTTTAAAACTGTCTGCTTTCGCAATTGGTAAAAACCTTTTCATTTCTCGCTTTTAAAACCACTGAAATAGGCGCGTTGTCAAGTGTGATATTTATATGCAGTGCGTTCCTGCTAACATAGCGACAATTCGAATGGTGACTGGTGCTTCTGTCCCCTTAATATCCGTGCAAAAAAATTGCCTTTATTTACACAGCGAATTTGCAACTGGCATTTATGATCCACTCGTATTCATGTTGATCGGATATCATAGAGTACACATTGCGAGGGGCACCAATTAAAATGGAGCTCGTACATGAATTTATTGTAGTTTAAAAAGCTATTTTAAGGGAAACTTCACTGATAACTAGAACTTATTGTTCGGCTTGAAACATTAACACCGCTTATATAATTAAATGAACATTGGTTGCGCGGGTGGTGATAACACTTATTATAATCAAGGTTGCGGTCTTGATATAAACACCTGACCCATTAATTACTTACATATGTCAGTATAAACTAAGAATTGTTTAGTGTAGAAAAGGGAATTCGTCCAGTAGATCGGCGTCGTCCTTATTGGGTACTCCTCATGTACTGGCCAGAATTTGCCGCGGACAGGACTCAAACCTGGGCACGTCTGCTTCGGAATCTGGTGCTGTAACCACTGAGCCATCCTGCCGCACACTACACTACAGACAATTTTCAGCTATATACCAACTAATGTAACTAGATTATTATATTTTTCCTTTAGTTGGAACTCATGTGGCATCCATTTAGACAAAGTTCCAACTAACCATCCCCAATCTGTCATTACTGAACAGACACCACACTACATGGGGAAGTGGTATTGAAATGAACATTTATATAATTAAACGAACATAATTAACACCGCTTCACGGTCAGCCATTCTGCCAAGTTTGTACTATGTATTGTGTACCTAATTCAAATAGGACCAGAAAAGGTATAATCTTACTGACGACCAATCCACTGGGTTGCAGGAAATAAATTGATACCCGCCACTGGTTACAGGAATGATATTTTCATATCTACTAAGGCATTTTTTCCTCTTAATTTGGTTATTTGACTTTTGGAATGGCTTTGTATTAATAAAACTGTGATGAATGGAAGCCCTGATTTCTGTTAATCTGGATATTATCAGCACACTTATCATTATTGAAATATAAAAAGTGCTTTAAAGTCACCTATCTGTGAGAAAAAGCCCCTGTAAAATGGAATGGTTAATAACAAAAGAATGGAATAACATTGTCTAGGTAGAATGGTCTAGTAACGCAACATGGCGTCGAATGATATGAGTTAAAAATTGATGCAAATTACGGCGCGACTTATGCAATCAGAAAAGGAATGTACGAGCATTAATCCCGACTTGATGGTGATGCCAATGGAAAGAGTAATATAATTTTCTTATAATTTATTTTTGTTTTCGGTTAAGCAATGCGTGATGATGATTAGTATCGGATGGAACATGTCTAATTAGTTTAAATTTGTCATTAAATTTTCGTCGGAATTGTATGATATCGAAATAATGTCATCGAATTTAATCGAACTTTGAATGATTTTTCAATAAGCGATTTCGGTTATCTACATTAATTCCACATGGACCACGCTCAAGGTTACACATTTATAATCTTGTTGAAACAGGTATATGCATATTTTTTAATCTTTCATCACAGATTGGACTGTCCCACGTATCTGCACATTCATTAATATAGTAAAATATATAAAGTCAAACAAATACAAATATTCTTTTGAAATGAGAGCCTAAATAAAATTCATAGTACCCTTTCTTTGTGTAAAAATAAAAAGAAACGATTCTTTCGAATGTTCTGCTCAAGTATCTACTAATGAACATCTATTTATATTTAAATTGAAAGTCAATACAAGATAGAAATGTGTATACATGGAGAGTGAAAAAAGGGAACCAATTAATTGTGTGCGTCACATCCAGTTCAGGCTAAATGCCTGAACATGCTTCTTCTGCTGCTGTATGGGCAGGTATTGAGCATGATCTGGTGGTGACGCACGCACTTGATTGGTTTCCTTTTTACACCTTTCTATCTAGTTTTGATTTTTAACTTATCTATTAAGAGATTTTCATTTGTAGATACTTAAGAACATGAAAAAGAAGCGTGTTTTGTATCTGATAAAATTTCTTTTTATTTTTTAACTTGGAAAGGGTACTATGAAATACAAATGAATTTGTAAATATATCTGCGGGGGTAGTGCATACACATTTATATCTTGGGAATTCGTGCGGTAGGTATGTTTATACCATCAGTTCAATATATGATTAAAAATTTTGTTATAGGCGTTTGTAGGAAGAGGATAGCATAGATCGTAGCAAATATTGGAATATTCAGAAATCTGATATAGCCAAGCACGAACAGGCGACTGGCCATAAGCTAGATTGGGATTTAGTAATTGAATTTCAACTAGTACTCGCAGTAGGATTTAATAGTAAGCATT
>JAQBSW010009745.1:0-27306 GCA_029291075.1 Eudiplozoon nipponicum | reverse complement strand
TAATTTTTGTTCTTATAAATTGTATGTCTGTCTGTATTATGCTGTGTCCTTGAGCGGATGAATGCAAAAAGTTACTCAAAGTGTTCCTTTGATTTAAGCCTTATTTTTTATAATTTTTACGAGAATTTTATTATTTTCCCTATTTGTCTGCCTTCAGAATTGTGGCAGAACTTCATGGATAAATTTATTTGCACAAACAAAAAACGGAGTGGCATATAAAACTTATAAAGTGATAGGACTTGGTAAACAGTTATTATAAATAAGATTTCTTTTATTCCTTATTTAAGTAGATTGTACATATTTTGTTTCGAGCCACTTTCATGACTCAAGACTTGTTTAGAAAACTTCAAAGTCAATAACGTTTGACTACATTTTTTTCAAAGATTTTTCAGAATACTTCATCATAAAAATTAGCTATCATCGTTTTGTCTATTATCCACTCGTTTTTCGGGAAGTGGTGTGCATATGTGTTTCCAACTCAATGAGTTCTACTCTGACGCATAATGCCTATTTTCACATAAGCTCTATGGCAGAAATAATGAATTATTGATATAAAGCAAAATAAATGACTGAGAAACTTTATCTCGCTTGCATTAATTTAATTAATATCTTTTAATATGCGATTTCTATTTGTTTAAATTTATCTGATTTACGATTAATTCAATTATGCTAGTCGATGTTGTAATTTGAAAACAGGATTTCTTAGAAATATTTGTACATTCTTTCCGAATCTATATCCCGGCTAATTGTTACACTTCGCGGAGAATTTAACTTAATTGTAGACTCAAAATAGTCTTTGATCAACAATTGAATATGCGTCTATTTTAAATTTATTGTTTTGTGATGATCTAACTTTGGGACATCTTAAATGTAGAAAAATGAAAATGTATTACTTTCATATTTTTAAATTTATTTGATTAACTACACCGAATCTAAATTTAAGAACAATATATGTGAAAATGTTTTAATGCAAGCTACATTTCTTTTTTCCAAACTAAAGAGTCAATGATAATTGAGTAAAAATAATTTTCGTTTTAAAGAAAACTCTATACTGTTTATGAATAACATAGATTTCCAAAACAAATTTCGTCATTTAATCTGGGATTAAAAATAATTTTTAACTTTTTAATATTTAAAAAGGAATATTGTCTTCGTACGAGAAAAAGTTATAATTTTCATGCCTACAATACTAAAAAAGTTTGAGGTTTTGCAAAAACACAAATCAGGATTCCACCGTGGGCCTGAACTCCTTCCTTCATTAGAATATCTGCCATATTATAACTATAAAACTGACCAAAAACTAAATTTTTAGACGAAAATTTTCTTTTTTATAATTAAATATTTAAACATTATTGTTATACGTTGCAAGATGTCTTTTATACTCAAGTTTAAAATAAATACATTTTGCATTTCTCATTTCGCACTTAGCGCTGGTTAGCATTGAATTTCTCAGTAAGTAACTAACATAAAATTGATTTAATAAAAACATTTTCGGGAAGAAGTTTGATTACTTCCATTTTATTATTATTTGTTTTGTTTCTTCTTTTATCTATATAACAAACCGCGTGCACCAATAAATATTTGCCGAAAATTTAAAGCTATTCATGTTTTAAATTAAATGGATTTTCCTATTTGAATAGGTTAGAAAAAGCTATAAATTTTTACAAGAAACAGAATCTTTTGTACCAATCCAAAGAATTTCGATATCTTTTTAGTTTTACATTTTTTTGCTTCCTCTTTTGTTAATGCGATATTTTGAATAAAATATATCAAATAAGTAAGATAAATAGAAAAGTAAACGATTTCGTCCGAATATATATAATAATATTTCAAATACATAAAACTTAATAGTGATTTTGAACCTGTAAATATATATCTGCATTGAAATGCAAATGTTGTTAAAGCGTAATCAATTTATTGTTCGCCGGTGTATTATTTACTATATTATTTAAACGCTTACTCGGTTGTTCTGATAAAATACATTTTGGTACTTTATTTGAATATTTCTAATTACCAATGGATAATGCGAACTACTGACTTGGTAATACTAAAATTCATTCACCTTAAGTGTACCGTTTTGCGTTATTAATGCGTGCCGAAGAATTATACATAAAATGAGCTTCTGATAAATAGAGAGAGATATTTTTTGATTAATCCACACAACAATTAATCAGAAAATTCACTATGAACACTATTATATAATACACGTATAATACAGCTGAAAGGTTTTCGTAAATTTTCCCTTCAATCCAATCGCCACTCTACAGTATGTTGCATAATATAAAACATGACAAGTATTATTTAAATCTTTTGAATACCTTTAAGAAAAATTATAATAAATCTCTTAGAAAACGAATATGGAATTTTCTCTGAAATTACCTAGTAATTTCATAATACTACCTTAATTTCTCTAAATAATATTTTGGAAAATTATAGCACCTTGATTTTCGGCATACAGCTTTTCCTAAATTATAGCATTGTCATACATATTCACAAACGTATCGTTCATTTGGTTAATGTGATCGTTAATTTTGTGGAATATATTTAATTTTTATTGAAATTATTTACATTCTGTTTTAAATTGTTCAAAACAATTTAATAGCAATGATGTTATAGACAAAAATGTGCACTGAATTTATTATTTTTTATACTATTATCATAAATAAATGACGAAAAATTATATTCGTTAAAATCAACAGTTTGTAGTTAGGTAAAGTTTGTAGACCTTGGTTGTTGTATTAGATTTTTTAAAAGTTCTCAGTGCGCATTATTTTTTAAATAAAATATGTTCTGTCTCCAGGCACTAGCCGCTTATATGTGTTTAATGACTGACTTCATATATATTCGCTTTAACTTAAAATTGTCATCTCTAAAATGTAGCACAATATCTAACATTACCTAAGCAGGGCCAACAATATAAAACGTGTTGTATAATACCTATTCGCCATTATCCCGTTTGAATAGCATTTTCATTATAACATTCAATTGCTTTATTCATATAAATGGTTTTTAAATAAATGGTTTTGTACGTTTCATACAAGCCCATTTCTTAGAATAGAAGTTCGTTTATGCCTTATAAATACCACGCAAGTAAAATCTCTTTTTTTAATCGAAAGTTATCTGATCTTTAAATGATTAATAAAGGTACATGCTGTCCCGTAATAAATTTTTGTTTTATATATCTATATCTCAGTAATATTTCAGAAGGAAATAATTTATACATAGAAGCCGTCTTGTTTGCAAAGATAAAAATAAAATTTTATCATACCAAAAAACAACTCCTTTCAAATTTTCTATATATATATAAGGCGAAAAGGATAGAAAATATATTTGTAGAGAAATTGTTATAAGGGGTAATGAAAAATAACTTATTCGCGTAACATCTAATGCTTTATTTAGCAATGTTCTATGTATTAAATTTCTTTAAGCATAATTTTTTTCATTTGTAAATACCTATGGAGTAAACAAGAAAGAATAGGTTCTTGTGTTTTATAAAATAACATTTAAGCTTTATAAATGAGATGGAGAATGTTAATTATTTGTACCACTTATTTTCCAAATTAATTAAATTATATTTAGACGAAAATAATAAGTTATAATTGAATGCGAAACAGAGTACACACGCATTCAATTCTATTGCCCATAATATTGCTTTTTAATAATTTATGAACTGCGTAATCTTAATATTTTATTTTTTACTTAATTAATAGTAAATTACAAAATTTATATTGCGGAATATTAACAGTCAATGCTTTGGGTCCGAGTGAATTTATAAAATACGAAGCTCCGCTATGACTTTTCACGGGCGCTGTGCGGAATTGGTGTGTTTTGAAAATAATTCTAATGTATGACAGGTGAATAAATATCTGCTTCATTTTAAACGTAAATACATCTGCCAAACTGACTATAATCGATAAAAGTATGTGCTTGTTAAAGGTTAAATGACAATTTATCGCCATTTGAAGCTTCCAATCTTGATATATATTAAAAACTAGCACAAAAAATATTGACACGCTTCTGTCTAACTATAGGAACTTTTATGTTTAACGAGAATTTTACTGCTGTGTAAACAAATACGCCATACCGTTTTAAATATACATTTTCCTCTCGATGCAGATTATAGCACTAAAATGTTTTGTTGTTATTAGCATTTTTTGTCCCGTATATCTAGAGCGTGGCATAAAAAACAGAATGCAATTTTCCTCTGCAAACTAACTTAGCTATTTTTTTTCAGTCTTTCATTTAATTCCAGCATATTCGGCATTGTTTATGATCTAATCTTCACAGAAGCTCTTATAAATCTATATAGAAAACACACTAATTTATCTTAGGTCAAATGCAATGCCATATAGGCTACGCTTGGCGTAAAGTCTGATCAATAAACATGAATAGATCTCCAATGATGCAACTCGAAACCCGCAGCTTCGGTTTGGCAGAAGAAGGGTAACTGTTGTTTCCAACTGTATCTGTCAGGTTTTTTATGCGGATTCCATTAAGAATTTATTATTAATGTGTCATCTAGTCGTCAAGGTGTCCGTCTGTGTAGTAAATCCTCTTAATAAATTTTCCAATCTTTCTGAAGCCTATTGGTTATTGTCACACAAATGCTATATTTTTAATAAATTATATGCAGGCTTTTGACCTTACATAGCGCATTGGTTTAGTAAGACAAATGAAAAATTTTTAAAACTATATTCTGTTCGAATCTGCGGCTTCAAGTCTGCATCCCTCATTTTTCTGACGGCTTCATCACAATGCGTGCGCTTCTGCAAGGACTATCTGTTGCATTTATGCCAGCCAAAGATAACTAACTTGGTCCGTTCTTGGTCTTAAATATGGCTATTTCTACAGTGGCAAGATTGTGATGCAAATAAATTCTGGTGGGGTATGTATATAATACTTGACAAGCAAATAAGGAAGAAGCATTTCTTTTACTGTTAAAATATGTTTTTTTTATTTTTGTACTCAATAAGAGTACTATATATATATATATATATATATATATATATATATATATAATATTTGTAGAATATGAAAAAATGTTGTATTCCTTCAGTTTTTCTGAAATAAACATGTGAAAGTAATTGAAGCCTATGCAAATAATAAAGATATAAATATTAGAAATATTTTTTAAAAACATGTAAAACCCCGCTTATCTACTAAAGGCACCTTTAAAAGAGAAGAATATTTCTAGCTCAATATATAATTGTTTGCAAACCTTCGAAGTATCTCCTTTTTGGCGTTTACTTGACAGAACTGACAATTTGAACGGTATTTTGGTTATGATTTACACATTATTTGTTCAAGCAAAAAATTTTCTGTTTCAAATTTTTATTTTCGCCTATTACAATAACAAATTGCACTGGCAAATGTGCATGTTAAACTTTGCCTTAAAGCATTGAAATAACGCGCAGGATTATACAAATCATTATAAGATTTTTATTGTTAAAGAATAATAACTGTATATTTTGGTGGACTAGATTTTGTGGTGTTCATGAAGAGATGCACGCATGTGGTTTCTCATTCACGATCAAATTTGTAGGACGCATTGAACATCAACGAATTTTACAATAATTGTGCAACCCGCTTAATTGATTAAAAGATGACTGTTCAGGTTATTAATATCTTCCTTTTTTATTACATTTATTGCAAAAAATTAAAAGTGGGCAGAAATTATTCAATTTAAAATTAGTGGATCTACATCAAATGTCATTCAGGAATTGTATTTTAGTGCCTAACGTATGCGAAACATGAAATCTAAGCTGCACTGTTAGATAGAGATTCCTCACCCAGTGGCAAATATGTTCTTATAAGTATTAACAGGATAACCAAATATTAGAATTTAATAACTTTATGTAAGACACAAAGAAATATAATAAATACCATATACTAATCAAGATTATGTTTTCACGAACGAATTGTGTCAGAATAAAATATTATTGCTGGATTAAAAAATATCAATGTAAGAATTTCACCTAATTATTTCACATTTCTGTTCAATTATAGCGTTTCTGTGAAATTTATTTAAATCAACGTGAGGCTTCTGATATTTAGATTTCACAATTCAAATGCATATCACATGAGCTTCCTAACATTTTATGCTTAATTATATGCTTCGCTGAATACGTTTTTGTCTAATTTTCAAATGAAATGGTCACACGTTATCTCGAAAGAGCCGCTGAATAACAAAATCTGCTTATGATATTTGCACAAGAAAATCCTTTTTTCTATCTGGACAGAAAACAGACAACATTACAAATAAGGTTATCCTGAGCTAAACACGGTCGGAAACATGGGCTCTTCATTATTATGCTAAAAAAGGTGCCTGATACATTGAATGTTGGTATCGCAGTGAAAGGAGTCAAGCCATGTGCAAGTAAATAAAAAGTTCACAGATTATTCGAATGAGTACGGATTTGTCAATTAAAAAGCCATTATTATAATCAAGGTTGCGGTCTTGATATAAACACCTGACCTACATTATTATTATATTAGTATAAACTAAGAATTGTATAGCAGAAAAGGCAATTCATCCAGTACACTATACAATCCTTAGTTTATACTGACATATGTAAGTAATTAATGGGTCAGGTGTTTATATCAAGACCGCAACCTTGATTATAATAATTGTTATCACCACCCGCGCAACCAATGTTTGTTTAAATAAAAAGCCAATCAAAAATCTACTAACCAACAGCTATATGAATATTATCTATGTATTGAAAAAGAGTACAAGTTGAATTGCCAATTTTCTGGAACAAATGTATATTGTGATTGCAGAAAATTTCAGGCATCTAAGCCCATTTTACCGTTCAAATGTCCCACAATACTTGATCAAAAATATAGCGTGTATGGGGCATGGTAGAGTCGCCTTTAAGCTTGAAGCCTATGCGTGCATGAAGTTAAACTTTTCATTAATGCTGAGTTTGGTTTATCCTTCTGGTCCTATATGAAAAAATTTCTTACTATGTGCGAAACACCCAATTAACAAATTCATAAATATTAGTTCTTTGCAACGACCTGCATGCAACTAAAATATATTTTAATGTTTGATGTCAGGATTACCAAATAATGTGTTATATTTTATTGATTTAGGTCTGAATTTACGGATATGCAGGAGAAACATGAAATCAAAGGTAGTTGTATGCCTCAATTTTGGTGAAAATTGTTTTACTATTGAGTCATTGCCATTAAACAATATTTCGTTCGACGACAGGTGAAAGACAATTGGATTGCTGTTTACTTCAAGTTCGCAAACATGATTTAAAGAAATGTGTTATTGTCATGTTTTAATTTGACAAGCATAGTTTTGGTATGGGGTACCGACACGGAAATCATAATTTTGGTAGCCTTTACAGGCTCGGAATATATATATATATATATATATATATATATATATATATATATATATATGTGTTTGTGTGTGTGTATAAAGTGAGTTGGCTTCGAATTCGTAATATCAAAGACTGTATATGAAATTAATTTCTCGACAGCTTTTCTACACATTTGTATAGAAAATCTTGCCGTCGAATTGTTTCATATTCCTTGACGAAATATACGATATACATAGGGCTTAGAACCAGCTCTTACTGATGAATCAAAAGTACACACGAACAATATGTGTACAAAATACATAATTATATTTATATACTGTATGTTGTTGTGAGCTTATTTATATATGTAATTGTGCATTAGGTGTTGCGCACCTAGTAACAAATTAGTTCAAATAAGACTAGAAAGATCAACTACTATTAGCATTAAAGGGGTGTATATTCTCCTTTGGAAATTCCCTGTCGACTCACCAGTAGGATCTGGCATTACGTCCTATACTCACTATATATTTTGGTGAGTAATGCAGAATAAATGGACGATACAATCTCCTATACAAATGTGTAAAACTGCAGTAGCTAAGCTAACTTCATACCAAGTCCATAAAGATTGCCAACACTAAGGCTGTTGTGTCGATACCTGATATATGGTGCCAACATTATATTAACCGAGGCGATATATCGTAAAAAAACATTGGATATCAAAGTATGCTATAGTTTACCAAAATTAAGTACTCGAATTCCATCAGAGACTTGTTACCCAAGCAAATCCAAAAATCTAACTACATTATAGCTGACATAATTCTGTGTATGCACTATCAAAATATATATATATATTTACTTCAAATTGTCTGTATATCAACGCATTATTCTGTTAGAAACCATTTTCTATACACAAACTTTGGTTAATAACTTAAAAAATAGTTCGGACGTTGTATTTAAATATAAACTTACTAACGAAATACATTAACTGACATACAATTTTTTGTAATTATGAATGTGGGAGTACGTATGATTTTGTCAAAATATGTTTTGGCCTTGTTAACTCACCTTATTTATATTTTGTCAAGTGTAGAAGAAAGAAAATTGTTATTTTTATTACGTTTACGTACTTTTGCATATAAATCGTGAAATACGTACTTAATTCTCATAATATAATTAAAAATATTGCTTCCAATTGCTTTCTTCATCGAAATGTTATTTCACTTTATAACAAAACAATCTTTAAAAATTGAGATCTCCAATGTTCTTTCGTCATCAATTGTGGCAACCAAGATGCGCTAGTGGACAGCTCTAATAATTTCTTGGTATTATTCACACCATTGCTATCAGCAAAACGTCTCAGAGCAAATGTTTGATAGTTTTTATAGACGTTAATTTTCCAATTACCAATTTAAACCACGTCACAGTGACGCTAATGTGCTGATAATATTCATTAGTATCAAATTAATAGAATTTCGCTTAAGTTTGAACATGCTTGATTCAACTTTGTGTGGATAAACCATCAAAATTGTCGAGATTAACATGTGAACTTGTTCACTTCATTACTTTCAGTAAGTTAAGCTTTAGGATAGAATTACGATATATAGGTCTCATTTTGGCTCGTAAATCAAACCGTGATACGAATTTTTTTTAACATGGAAAAAATTGATGAGACATTTTTTTGGATAACTTAGGTTAAACATGATCAGCATACGATAAAAAGCCACATGTTGACACATTGATCATCACCTGTTAGTTTCATTGTAATAAAAGAAATCTATTTCACTACAGTTTACAGTTTACCAGGTATACACAAATATAACAGAATTGTCACAATGAACGCACTCGGAGCTTTTACACACATGCACTGGTTATAAAATTTTCGGGCTCATTATCTTGCAAAGAGATGGAATATTTTTCCGTGGCATAACTGTACACAAAATTCAGCAGAAGAACGCCTGTCCTGTTAATTATCTTGACAGAAGAACGATTCCACAACTCATACTCTGTTCAGTTATAAGTTTATTGTGGCCTGCAGATCATATTTAATGTATTAGGCGCCTTTGTGTTTTTTATATTCTTCTCTTCGAAGCTGCCATGGTACCTCAAGCAAGCTTTGCGACCTCAATTCCTTCTGGAACGTATTTTCTACTACTATTTCTATTTTTAACTCATGTTTTTCGTCTGCTTACTTGGGTCATTTTACGCTGGGTAAGTTCGACCGTAGAGAAACAGTGATTTTTATTTTTCTAATTTTAATCTTAAGAGAAGATAAATAATAAATAATGTATTAAAAGTTGTAAGTATAGCTGGCAATTAATTACGAAGTTTCATTGACATTCACAGCAGCTAAATTGTTTATAAAATTTGGCCTGCAAATTAACTTTTTTTTTATTAATAATCAATATTATGGATATTAATATTATTAGTGTTATTCATTTTAATACAAATTTACATACGAAGTAGCAAATTAAATTATATTTTGCATATAAACAGATTATTGCATTAAGATAATCGCGTGTCCAGAATTAACAACATAATTTAAATTTTTCGAATCATAAGTCCGACATCAATCAAGCAGGAATTCTTGATATGCGCAGAAACTTAACACTCCTAATTTAAAGATACATTTTTTATTTTAAAATTTCTATGGAACCAATTGCCGTATGAATATGGAAAAATAAGGCGAACTGTAGTATTTGTGACGATGCATTTTTTGTTAGTATATTTGTTTACAGTGAATATGTGTAACAAATTTATTATATAATTACTACAGTAAAGAAAGCAGGTAAGACGATTATAAGTATAAGTTTATATTTTGTTTAATTACAAAAAACACAGGAATTGAAGATAATTTAAGTTGCAAAACGTTTTTTTAAATCGAATGTTTGTATAATCCCAAGTCTGTATTATTTTGTAAAAAATAATATTGTATATAATTTAGTTTAAACGAGTGAACGTGCAAACATTCTGTACATATGGCTGTTTTAGTTAAGGGGTGATATTAATGGCTCAGCAACACATGGCAGTCTGAAATAAAATCAGGCAGATTTGAAAACAAAGGCAGCATGAACGGAAAGTATAAACTCATGCACATTCGTTTCGTGCTTACTGGCGACTGATCAGGAGGAGCCGGTATTACGCCCTTTAACCACTATATACCAAATATATAGTGGTTAAAGGGCGTAATACCGGCTCCTACTGATGAGTCGCCAGTAAGCACGAAACCAATGTGCATGAGATTATACTTTCCGTTCATGCTGCCTTTGGTTTGTCCTTCTGGTCACAACTGAACTAATTTGTTACTAGGTTCGCAAAACCTAATACATACTTGCATATATATTAGTTCTTCGCAAAAAACAGTATTTAACTGTAAAAGATTTGAAAACACTTTGAATCGCATAGGCGTACCATTAGGCTATTACAAATATTACAATAAGATAAAGTTTACTCCAATATTCTTATTCCACTAATTAGCTAATATTTTGGAAATGATAAACAAATATAGCGCCATTTGCTATTAACTTGCCTCATGAACATAATTACTTAATTTAATTCGCATAATTTATCCCAGCTCCCATTATACACTCAGTGATCTTGTTGGATTAATTTGTTTTGAAAAGGTTTGCCATCTACGAAATTGTATTTTTTTTATGCGACAAAAAGCCAAATGGTTGAAAAATTAAATTCCTATCATTTTATTAGCAAGAAAATATAAAATCTTTTTCTATTAATATTTTGATTATTTTCCTCGCCATTTCCAATCAAGCACACTAATGTCAAGGCCCGAGATCAACCAGTAAAGCCAGTAGTTCAATATCGGTTAAATGGTTAAGGATCTAAATGCGTGCGGGGAAATTATTTATACTATTTGTGAAGCCATACATTTCATTTTGCAATTGGTCAACTCAACATAAACTGTACAGAAAATCATAAGAAAGTAAAACTCCATTACATGCGGGATTAAAGTAAACTCAGTTGTTCAATGAATAAGAATTAAATATACAGTGTGAAATGCGCTAAATAATACTTAATTTAATTGCGAATGCTAAAGAATTTGTTTTCGGCATCCTCAAAGTTAGACCTTCTTATAATTTTGACCTATATTTTAAACAAAGTATTAGATTTGTTTGCCGATAAAGTGGATTTTATTGCCTCTTCAGTCAGAAATATTTTTAAAATGTAAATCGATTACGAATTCCAACTTTTACAAATGCCCCAGTTAAGGAGCTCGCTTTAAACTAGAACAGTTTTTCAGTTGTATTCTAATTCATATAAGTCTCCACAGTAACGACGCAGCAGAAAAACCTGTAAATTCTATTCAATAAAAGCAAACATAAATGAATACACGCATTGCTTTATTATAATTAAGAACAATTAAATGTGTTGGGTAGTATTGCCAGGAACTACCTAATGTATTTAGAACAGGCAAGCATGCGGGTAGCTAATACATTTGTATTAATTGAAAATATTTATTTTTTAAACAATAAACAAATTGACGCGTGTGATCACAAAGTAACTGCTTAAATGACACTTAATTTAGCTCTGGTTTCTGTTGGCAGATTAGGCTGCTTTAATGTAGACTACCTTATAACATGAAAGAATATTTATTTTGCATATTTTATAACATATTAATCTATTTTTCGTGCCCTGGTGAAGATCGATGTGTAAGGAAACGAATGAAAAGTTTGCTATATTATTACTGCATCGAACTGCGAAACAAATGTCTTCGATTGATTAACGCTGAGCCATTATTTACTAGTCCCTTTAATGGAAACTGAAGGGTTTCTATTTCAGATTTCCAAAATAGTTATATTCGTGAAACGCTATTAACAAAGAATAATTTGTATGTGCTATTCAGGAATTTATTAATTTCAAATGTCTACAACACATTTCGGTTAAGCGAAAGAAATTTACACAATAGAAATTAACGAAATAAATACTTAATCAGACACATTTTTTGTTCTGGTTATGTTATGCAGTAGATTTATCAGGCCATATATTTAAACTCTCCCATTCTGCAGAAATCGCATATTTCAGAAATTCTGCCTAATCAACCTTGGTCTGGATACATAAATTATAAATCAATAAAAGGCTTCAGTGTCGTAGGTTTTTATGACGCATAAATCTACACAAATAATTTAATTAACAGAAATGTGACAAAAGACAGCGGGTCTAGGAAATGTACTCTTTTTGAAATACTTTGTATATTGAAATTTAAAACGATTTTTGAGATATATATATATATATATATATATATATATATATATATATATATTATATAAATAATATATAATATTACAATTAAATAAAGAATAAGCTACAACTCTCGATATAATGTTCCTGTGTTCGATTACCTGCAACCGAAGATAAAGTTACTTATGGTCAATAACAATCAAGCAGTTCAGAACAGTTTGCTATTTTACCAGTGTTTCGTTTAAATTGAAGGATTTGTATTATATACATATTTAGGCATTTTGTCATAAAATATGAAACATTGAATCAGATATGAAAAGAAATTCATTTAGTAGAATAGTCTCGTTCTTATTGGTGACATTTCAATTACAGCCAAGAATCTAACGCTGACGTGTCTCCAAACGACGCGAATATTCGTCTGTGTCCGAGACATTTCCTTACGCCACCAATGCTGCAGGCTTCAGGAAATTTGAATTGGTATAATATTGTATAGGTGCACTTGAAAATAAAAGTAGCCCTTCCTGATCAATGATTATATAACACACACATATATATATATATAATGTCCATGCCTTTTAATATTACACAGTATATTTCTAATTAGGAAGAAAGAACACATTAATAACAAAGTGGATAAAGGCCATTTATTTCGTGAATACTAATCATCGCTATACAATCATACATATATATACATTCTGGGTTTTTCAATTGATTATGCTAGTGGTAACAAATCTGACTGCTAGTTCTTCATGGAAACTTGGAGACAGTCATTTTATCCGGATTTGGTGAATTGTACTGATGAGGGGAGAAGTGAACCAACATGTTAGATATCAGACTATAAGTAATAGTCGGCTATATGATGATGGAACAATTTGTGGTTTTTTACCACGCGTTGATCATCACAATGCAACCCGAGAAATTGATATTGGACTTAAGTACAGTAACAGGATTTAATAGCATATTCCTTTTCCATATAAACGTTATAAAGCATATGATAACAAATGTCAATTGTCCGCTAGACCGACTCCGACCAACATATCTATCCAACGGTCGATTAAAGACAATTCATAATTTCCAAAAACAGCTTGAATTCAATACCCAAAAATTATTCTAGTTAAACTTACTCGGAACACGACTTTACAATGGCACCACTAGCAATCTTCTGACCGACACCATGAATCACAAAGCACAAATGTGTAATATCAGGTTCTTTTTCTGCAGGATCAGCTGGTATATGATAGCCACGCACCAGGCGAATGCGAGCTAAAACCATCAAATTAAAAAATGAATTGGCAACCAGATAAGTGAATTCATGGATTTTCTTTGGTTTCATATTCGTCCGGAATTGAACATCATTATTAGTCTGTATTTAAATCTAGATAACGAACAATGTAGCACTAGTAATGTCAGTTGTCAACTTTAAAAATATATAAAAAGAAAATACGAAGCCGAACTTTCCCGTATAACGTATGACAGTCTACTAGATTTGATAGTTGCATACCTAATTTTGCTTTCTTTATATGTGAGTTGTGGTACAGTCCTCGTAAAACAGATTGCCGTCGTGCGCAAAAGATAATCACAAAAGGCCGAAATGCCTCAGTACGCGTTAATATGATTTCCAACAAAGACAATTGTTGTTTTTTTCCGACTTTTTCATCTGCGGGCCAATTGATAGCACTCGGTCGGTAAAATCCTGAAATCTTTACATTTTCAGGTGCACAACTTAAGTTTGGCATTAATTGATGTGCTCTCATTGTCCCTTCACTCTGAAGCCGTCCATCAGCTGCTTGTCTGAAAATGACGTTGGAACCAGATTTTCCGAATTTTTGAGTCTTCATTTTCAGTCCCATCTTCAGGGTTGGCACAACACAAGACACATTCCCGCACACGAAAAGGGCGTAAAAAATGATTAATAACAGCGCCACGCAAGATACAACAACATTTAAGTATTACTTAAAAAATTTTTGTGTTACGCCAAAAGCGACACTTGGAAATAGCGTAGACTCGGTCATACAATAAGAGCAACGCTTGAATAATTCATTTTACCTAGATTAAATAGAATTGGTGAAATCTCTCATACGTAATATAAATGAAAATCAGTCCTATTTATCGATTTCTCAAATCCCTGTTAGTTAAAGGTCCTTATGAAATTTGACCTTCGTTCATCATCACCAGAATTCGACGAGATACCGACCAATGGGAATAAAACCGCAAATTATAATGAATAATATAAAAAATCAGATATGAGGCTCTCAAATCTGATAGTCTCCCAGACATTGAACTTAGATGCAAATCCATGAAATGATGTCCAAGGAAGGTCGAAACGCGTCAGTAATTGCTCCTGACAGTAGATGTGCCATAATTTGCCGCTGGTTAAAAATGGGAATGTTGCTTACTTCAATATCACAAACCTGATTTAAATAACTGTCATCACTACATCACTACAAACGAAACCATTTGAAGCGAAATTCGAACACATTATACGAATAGGGAAATTCATTCCTGATCAAGAAATATAAAAACTATGGCTAAAGCGGAACATAAAACGATTAAGCAGAAACATGGTATGAAAGATGTCTTACTTTTTTGCATTTTGAGCTTCTGTAGAAGAAGTTCACTCGTCGATTTATACGTCAAATAGACTTCATCTTTGCCAAGCCACTCAACGTAAAAATCCGGAAATTGAAGAGTGCAAATCACTACAAGTTGCGATTGATTAAAATATGTATTTAGATGAAAAAGAAAAGCAATTAAACAGATTTGTTTTTTAAACGCTAGCGAACAAAAGTCGAATTTTTAAGTGTGAAAATAAAAAAATGTCATCGAATTCATCCAACAATTCCTATTTTAAAATCGCGATTCGCACAAAACAATAAAATTTAACATTTTTAACAATTATCAATGTGGTTCTTGGTTGCAAGGCGTGTATGAAAAGGCATCAGGTCGTACTTAATGACGTTCTTGCTAAAGATTTCCAGTAGCATCAATTTATTCCAAATATGTTAGTATTTTTTGACGGAGTTAGCCGCGAGGTGTTTTCGTGGAACAATGAAAATGGCAAAGAAGCTGTATTGCCGACATCGTTTTATCTCGTAATGAACTGGGTAGTTTGCTTTTTGTAGAGGTTTAGATGACCTCGAGATATGTCTATGCAGCTTCGCTAGATCCACGCCTTCTTGCATAATTAGTATTTACATGTTTGAGTCAGTTTACAAATACTGATGTATAACTAATTATGATAATAATGTTTATAATAACGTGTCACGCGTACATAAACTGTACAAAACAACGACAAGGCTTTGTGGCTCTTGCCCCTGTTATGCTTTGCTCATTAGCAATCATTATTATCACCACCACAATCATTATCACAGACGTACATTCAACAGCATTTAATAGCCGATACTTTGCTGACACATAACCATGAGAAAAAATTTTTTAAAAGATATATAAATACATGAGTAAAGCTAATTTTTTAAATGTTAATTCCAAAAATAATCATAGCAAACAAAAAACTGCCAAAGGAGTGTGATTTATGACGGGATGAACCTGGTTCATTTGGAGGTACTTATCTAGGTAACATATAAAAACGAGGCAACCTAGATCTCTGCACAAAATAATTTTGCACAATCAACTTTAAGGCCAGGTAGCATCGTCAATATAGACTCCTTGCAGTTTGCATCGCATAACTTCATGAATAAGATCAAACTTTGTAGTTAACTCTGCCGTACAAGTAGAATAAATTTGTGATGATTATTTTACGAGAAATCCGCAACCAGATCGTAACTGTGCTCGATGCGATGCCACAGCACACGCAGCTATATACCAAGAACTAGGGTAAGCAAGTGGACACCATCCTAATGTACGAATCGGTTCAATACCAGCCAATTTAATTTTGCATCGCCTTAGCAGATTCTGCCATATAAAATTTTGTCCACCTATTTTCTTACACCAATCTGGCGCTAACTAAAAGGATAATGCAATACTAGAAAATAGAATTGATAGCATACACAAAATGTCACCGAGCCAGCCAAATTGATGGAGCTTAACTTTATTGTCTTATGAGCAGCAGTAGTTGGTCGATCTAAAAATACGTCTACGGATGTCAGAGTTGCTTAATCACTGATGGTAAAATTAAGGAACAATACTTCTCAAACAACAGCTGCCGAATCCCTGTAAAGCGATTGAGATCTTCAACTCTATAAAATCCAGTTTCACTTGTGTGAAAAAATTAAATGTAGAAACGAATTGAACACACGACCTCTAATTAAAAGTGAGATACTCGCGTTTGTTCATAAATGACGAAGGTTGAGAAGGCTACTCTTGCTCGCTCGATTTTCATAGGCAACTCCTCACGCATACTGATTTAGTTACCAAGATATGTAAGCATGTCCACTATGTCCAGATCATCATCTTCGTTCAAGTGGGCGACATAAGATCCTGTAGAAGTACCTTATATTTAGAGGGTAGCAGTTTCACACCGAAAGAAAGAACGACTCTGCTAACCCTTTCAAGAAGGTCCAGGCACAATCTCAGTTATCAAATAATAATAATGAAATATCTTCTTAACAGTCAAGATTGACTAATCTACTGCCGCGGGTAGCTTCAACACCTGCATTCTGAACGCATAGAAGAGTGTAGTTCATAGAAGCATATATTACAAAATTTGAAATGTGGCTATGGTACACCCGCTGAAAGTAGTAAAATACAGCGTTATTGAAATGTAGACCTTAACGCGTCTTCAAGTGTTTGTGTAGGGATCACGTATAATATTTACCAACTTAGTTGGCATATCGAATAGAATATTGCGATCCACTGAACCGCAGGAGGAATAGGTCAGTCATCTTCTGGCCGGATGCTACTATTTATGATATCGGTCACATGATCACACCTCACCGCACTCTCACTAATCTAGAGACATTTGAATGAGGAAAACCCAGCAGGAGTCCAAAGGCAAACAAGATTCCGTGAAAACGCCTGGTTATTGGCGCAGGATCCTGTGGATCCTACTATATGGAAGATCTTGATCTTCGTTTAAGTATGTACGCCAAAAATTTGTGAAGGTCAGGTGGAGTTCATGTCAACAAATCCACCAAAGTTTATACGAATAACAAATAGGTCCTGTCAATGAATTTTGCGATGAATAAAAGCAGATGCATCTCGACTTGACCTAAACCCTAATATTTATTCAAAACCGCTGCGAAAATGCACAAAAGCTGCTATTTCTACTACCATGACGCTAGCCTCTATTTTACCAGTCGGATAGTAGCTCAAATCAATCAGTTATTTACTGTCCTGTAATGGCCAACGTGTACACATGCATAGAATGATTTTCTTATCATCTTTGTCTCAACTAATGAATCACCAGTTAGATATTTTGTAAATATGTCAAAAAAACATAAATATTTGCATGCTGGACTCTTAATGAAAGAAATTCTTTTATTGTAGAAATAAAGAATTTGCTTTATTTTTATTGGCAAATATATACAAGAAACTACTAATAAATTTCAAAACTTAGTTTAATCAGTTTTATTAGGCCTATTTAACTGTATTTTAGGAATTAGTTTTAAGTTCTTCAAGCAGATAAGTAAACAGCACAGCGCAGAAACACGTAAGCATTTAAGACTCTGCGCTCCGTAGTGGCATAACCATGAAATTCATAGTAACTTGTTGGCTATAATAGAGCAGAAAAGTTTAATTTCTCTGCAATTCACTAGCTAACAATATACAAACAATGAGAACAAAGTCACACACAGAATAGGCTCAGGTGGAGCCTAGAGCCATATAGATAAAAATCTCTTTGGTGTTTCAGTGGTCCTCCGCATGCCAAAAAGTACTGCAAGAAACCTGATGTGTGCATTAAACGCCAATATCGATTAAGTGTCGCCGATCGTCTTCCTTCGAACTTAATCTGAGGCTAAAAAATCACCCGAAGCATCGCTGACAACCGTCAGCCGAATCCAATTGTTTAAACTAGCAGCAGTTCAAAGAAAGACAGCTTTTTTGCCTCTGTACCAGCAAGAATTATAGAGCCACATGTACGACTGCAAAGAGCTTGCCGGAATAAAGCCGAAAACCACAATAAAAACTGGCCAACTTGTTGACTTGTATATATATATATATATATATATATATATATATATATATATATATATATATATATATATATATATTTAGACTATCAATAATTAGATAATTTTTTGTGGTGGAGAACTAATATATATAATTGTGTATTAAGTGTTGCGAACATAGTGACAAATTAATTCACTTATGACCAGAAGGATATACCAAAGACAGCTTGAACGAGAAGTATAATCTCGTGCACATTCGCCAGTAAGCAAAAAAGGAATATACACGACATTATACTTTCCATTTATACTGTCTTTGGTTTATCCTTCTGGTCATATTTGAACTAATTTGTTACGAGTGCGCAATACCTAATACAAAATTGCATATATATTAGTTCTCCGCCACAAAAAATTTCTACCTTTTATATAATTAATTGAATGATGTCATGATTAACACTAAATGTGATAACTGATATCGGTCAAGACCGCAGTGTATGGATTTGCTGAAGTAACACATGTTCATAAATAGTTGTAATTATCGCATACATTGATATCCATCGTGTTGGTACCATGTACCGACTCGGCAAAATAATGTTGGTATCGGGTACTGACACAATAGCCATTGTTGATACTCTTTACAGACTCGGTATATATATTATATATAGTGAGTTTAGTCATATTTGAATTGAATTTTCAAAAAAACAGAATTTATTTTTGTCTTAAAAGATCTTCTGAAGCATCCCAAAGAAAACTGTCGATTCTCTACCCTAGGCCACGCATATTTCGGTTCAAAACTATTGACTCATTATTTATGTAAAAATATATCCTATTTCTACAGCAATGTTATTGAAGTAAAAATATTTGCCAACCAGAAAAACATATAATGACATCCAATACTATATCAATAGACTTTATATGACATCTCTTACTGACTCTTGTTGAGATAATTTGGTAAATAAAATTGTAAATTTAAACATATTTTTAAGTGGTCAATGGCATGATGAACTTTTAAAGTACTACCTATGTAACGTTAATTGATAAAAAAAGGAAACTTACCAGATGCACAATGCTAGTTTCGACCACAAGGAAATATTGGCCACCAAAATGAAACAATTCGAACAGATGGTGCTCGTCTGTTTATGATGGAAATCTAATTAATAGAGGGCGCCGACGCCCAGTGTAAAATGGGTCGCTTTATCTGCTATTACTCAATGATTGAATTACCAAAAACAAGCTACCATAGATGATCCTGAAGGTCGAACCCATAGGGCGTTATAATAGATAATGACCAATATTGCCGTGTTTTCAAATACCAGCAAAGCTAGTACTAACCTAAAGCCCTCAGTTAGAGGTTGGTTGGTGCTTGATACACTTTAATCCAACAGTAAACATAGGAAAGGCCCTACTCACACGCATAACTTTTATGGGTAGCTAAACGAATGGCAACTGGAAATGCTACATTTATTATACTGGAGCAGAGCAAGCGCCAAAAGTTAGCTATCCTGTGTCACTTGGAAAGCGAAGGTTTTTACCTCGCGAGCAGTCAGCTTTTTACGACTGGTGAACTGCAAAAGCGCAATATTTGCATTGCTTAATTCTATGATACTAGAATTGATTCGAGCACTTCTCAATGTGTATCATACTAAATTAGCACACTGGTAAAAGCGATTCTTTTCCCATGCAAACACGAATAATCCAGCCAGGTATAGTGTACAATTTAAACAATAATTGATTGCGCGGGTGGTGGTAACAATTCTTTAAATCAAGTTTGCGAGCTTGAAGTAAACACCAACCCAATTGTATTTAACCAGTCGTCGAACAACATAACAAAATTACCGCCAGCTGCAACGCACTGACGCGTTTCGACCTTCCATGATCATCATCAGAGTACGACGGCAAACTGACTATCGAGGATCAAATCGAATATATATGGAAATCAAATTTAGATATGCAGCTCTCACCTCTAGCAGTCTCGTGACTGCATAGAAATTGTGCAGCCGACATTTCCAGTCAAGTTCAATGTATGCGAGACTGCTAAAGGTGAGAGCTGCATATCTAAATTTGATTTCCATATATATTCAATGCGGTTTGATCCTCGATAGTCAGTTTGCCGTCGTACTCTGATGATGATCATGAAGGTCGAAACGCGTCAGTGCGTTGCAGCTGGAGGTATAGTGTATCCCTTCTGTTTTCCTTTATTGTAGAAAAATAAAAACCTTATAGGAGAGCTAATTCTTTTTAGTCTATGCTAGATCTCGCATACACAACCTGATCATTGTAGACATAAACTTGAACGCACAAGTACTAACTCATTCAGCTAAAAAAATATTTCTTTGGACAGCCATAAAATATGTTGTAGTTGCAATTTTTATTCAGGTCTCATTAACACTTCGTGTAGTGAAAATAGGATTTGGTGGCAGGTTTGCTGAACTCGAATTAGCCAACGAAGCTATTCTGTTAGCATAAATGTAGGACTAACTCTAAAAAGTCATTACATGTGCTCATGGAATGTTCATCTATCCTAATAAAAAAAATGAAATGTCGAAAAAACTGTCTCTATCGTCAAATTTAATGTGAAGCGTACGAATGTAGTTATTGAAACCCCGTTATATATTCTCTAATAATTCGTCTACCTAAGATCACTAATGTCAACATGCAAACAGCCTTCCGCCGAGACCAACGGACATATGGACAATGCCGCCGCGGCTTTTAGCAAGTAATGCAGATCACTCTGATATCACACGATTATTGTCTGTGAAAATAGTTCAAGGTTTTCAAGCGCTCTATATTTTCAATTTTTCTCTCCGCCGTTCATACGTAGGACATGAATTATAGATTGATTGCTCACTGTGTGACTTAGATCATTGGTATCTCAGCGACTGGAGCAATTTTTCTGGAATACAATTTAGGAGCCAACTAACCCTAACCGAGTGCTCTCTGATGTTTCTCTGCGATCGCAGCTAGTTAAACAATGTAAACTGGGTTCGAGTCGGCACAGTCTGAGGCCACTTACACACTAATCTTCAGGCCATTGGAGAAACTCCAATGAATGACTGGAAATACAGGAACTTTAAACCACTATCATTCGTGATAACGATCATACGGTTACACTGCATTGTACCATTTGTAGCAAAGAGACTGTTGAATGGGCGATATTTTTTTGCAATGTTAGAGACAAACATGGCCCAATAAAGAGGCCTGGATATCTTTGCATAAATAGCATAGGCCCATTAAAAATCCATTTTGCGAGAGAACCACATCTTTATTGTAGCTTTAGAAATAAAAAACTGAGATATAAAGAGGCAAAGAACAACTTCAAGAAGCGGGTAACTGTAAATTGTAAGCAAAACAGAAATTGAAGTAACATTGATGATCATAAACATTTTTCAAGTTCAAGTAGAAAGCAGAATAAAAGTTCAACAAAAACAGGAAGATAATGGACGTAACTTAATCTTCAACGCTAACAACTCTATTCCTGTCTCACTTCGTTTGCGAAACTTTTTCACTTCAGTTACATGTGGCCTTTCTATCGCAGGACAAAGCACAAAATGAGTATATCTTACGCCACCAATAATAAATCGAAGTATTTTAAATATGCTGATTCATACTAAATGCTGATATTATTTTAACTGATCATAGCGCATAAAATGGACCCCTCAGTTAACATTGATCAAATCAGTGACTTCGTATAGGAGATTGTACCGTCCAGTTGCCCCGCATTCCTTGAAAAAATATATAAAAGGTAAAGGACATAGTTCCGGCTCCTACAGATGAGTCGCCATTTAGCACAAAACGAATGTGCACATGAGATTATGCTTTCCGCTCATGCTGACTATGGTATATCTTTCTGATCCTATCTGAAGCAATTTGTTACTAGGTATGCAAAAATTGGATAGTAACAAAAATTGGATAGCAATGACCTACCTGTTTTCTTTCTGTAAATTTCGGATCCGGGAGTTAATACGGCATTGCCACCGACATTATGGGAGATTGGCAACCCTATGTTAGCATCAACCGCAGAATTCATATTGTTCACGGAAGTAGAATCATAAGGTTGATTATTATTACCAATACTAAAATCATTATTAAAAGAAGAGGGAGTAATAGTATCAGCAGCTATCGTCTGACAAGCATTAGTATTATTGATAACATCTACGGTATAATTCATTGCATCCACAGGAGTAGGTGAAGTTTTAGAAGAAGAAAAATTTGAATCTAAAGCATTATTATGGTCAGTTGGAGAGTGAGTAAATACAGCATCAATCGCGACAGGTTTTACGTTTTTTAATGGCGCCGAAGTAGCATTTGAATGAATCAATGCGTCAGATTCTGTGGAAAGCTTTACATTATTATCCTTCTCGGCAGACTCAGTAGACTTCCCGACACAATCTGTTTTCATAGAAAAGGTTGGATACGACAAATTTAAAATATCACCGGATGATGTTGAAATAAATTTAAGAGAATTTGAGTTTGATAGCGGCATTGGTGATGATGATGATGATAATGATGTAGATATCTGGGGCGAAGTGGCAGATGGTGTTGAATGATGACACAATTCACAAGGAGAAGCCTCAGGTTGATCGTTAGTCAAGCTTCCTCGTTTGCTACTTCTACATCTGTTTTTGCATTGGCTGTCTAAATGATTTGGCGAGCATATCCTAACTGCTGCGAAAGGTTGATCAGAAATGCTGTTTAACAAATGCTGCTCGGTTTCTATGCGCAAATTAATGGGTGATCCAGTGCCTAAGTTTCTCTTTAAGTCACCTGAATTACGTTCAATTGAAAAAGAGGCATTCGCATCATTTAATGTCATGACTGAGGATTCACGGTGAGTAGAACTCTTGGGAAAAGAATTTGCTAACACCGAACTGTCAGAATTGTTAGTATAAGCATCTGAATTAGTATCCAATTCTTCGTTCTGAAAATTTGGAACTGGTGTCTCTCCTTCTTTGAAGGACAAAGAAACGTCACGTTTTGTTTCTTGTAGTGAAATTTCTGGAGCAATATTAGAATGGAATGAATGATTTCCTGAATTAACTATACCGCATTTGGTCGGATCGACATCTGCCATACTTAGTGGCGTCAAGGGAGGGGGGTGCGTTGCAGATTCAATCTTTTCCAAATCTATTGAGCTGGAAGCAGAAACCGATTTTTCGGAGGAGTAACTTGTTGAAATTCCCTGCTGTAGACCATTTCTGCTGAGTGATGAAAAAGAAATCCCATTCATGGAAGACACTATGTTATCTAATAAGACAGCATTTGACTTCGAGTCTGGAGTGTCTGAATTTTCAGTAGAAATTCCATTTGTAATGGCAGGTAAGACAGATTGATCGATTTTTTCGCAAAAAACGGAAGAATAATTCGTAAACGAGGTTGAGTTATTGTGCGGAAGTGCAGCACCAAACTGAGCGCTGTTCGTGGGGGACGATGAAGGTCTATTTGATGAAAGCTCACCATGTTTCGCTTCCGATTCACACAAATGATTAGGCCTGACCAAATTACATTCTGTCTGGAAAGATTTGCGTCTAAAAATAAAAAACGCCGAAAACTAATAAAAGAATAAAATAAAGCTAAGAGCAATAGATACATATTTCAAAAATTTAACTCAGCCTGAATACAATAATTTTGCTAACTTAAATAATTCTTAAAGCACAATTAAGTTACCAGTCTCATTACACAGAACCCTTGGTCAGCTCATTATGTAGATTTAGTAGAAAACGTGTTCCATGTCGTACAGAAATTACACATATTCATGTATGTATGTCTGTATGTTTATGTCATGACGAAATCAGAAACAAGTTAGTTCATATAGGACCAGGAAGATGCACCAGTCAAAATGCATATTGTGCACACGAGTTGGCACTGCGTTAATAAATGGTCACATAATGTATGAAGGATGAGTGCCAGGCATTGACCAATCTACTTTAAAGTTGGTTACGAAAGCATTTCCCACGCCATCTGTCCTATAATGGCGGACTCAGAATGGATAGCACCACACATCAATCAATTCTGTCAGTTACTGTTTTACATATCCAACCAGATTTGATAGAAACCCTACTAATAAAAATCAATCACTTAAGCAATCGGTGATAACAATTATTTAAATAAAGTTTGCGCAGTTGAGATAACCATTAAACTCATTCTATTCACCTGCATCTCAACATAACATAACTAACAACTTTCACGAGTAAAGGTGCGTTTCGACCTACAGTAGTTATTATCGGAGCAGTACGACAAACAAACCGATTTAGATTCAACTTCTAAGAAATCGAAACAATACTAAGACTAAAATTGGCCTCCCGCCATAGTAGTCTCGCATAAATTGAACTTGATTGGAAATGTAGCCGCACAATTCCTATGCCATCACAAACGACATATTTACACATACGGACACGTTCACATAGGCTATTCAATCAAGCAAATGTTCCTTGAGTTGGATGTGATAACACATGTGAATCAAGTTTCGGAAATTGAGATAAACACCAATAAAATTACTTCAACCAAGAAAAATTCAAAACATTTGGTAGAAATTGTGACATTTCCCCACACAATTTAGTTCTTTATAACACATTTGTGTCAGTATAAATTACGCACTGCTCAATATAGTACAAAAACTTCATCAAGTAAACCAGTTTCATCCTTACCTGTATATATATATATATATATATATATATATATATATATATATATATATATATATATATATATATACATTATATACAGTTTGGATTGGATAAGCGAAAATATAACTTAGTCCAGAATAATGGCTGTAGATACCAGTATAAATAAAGATTTATTAATAAATGTTGTATATGGATTACGGTTCTTTTCTCATATTTTAAAAATGGTGAAACTAGTAACTATATATATATATATATATATATATATATATATATATAATCAGTATAAATACACACTGCTTAAAGATAGTCAAAACAGTTTATCAAGTAAACATTTCCGACCTTCAGATAATTTGCAGTGACAAAAACTCGGGACCGATGCATAATGGCTTCCAAGATTTTCCTCTTACCACCGCAGACTAGCGCACTACACGTAGTTTTCAGTCATACACTAACTTCTGATTTTCGGCTAGCCTTTCCTTTTGGTGAAGCCATTTTTGTATATCTTCGTCCCAAAGTTCTAATTAAACACCCCAGTTCCGTCATTACTCAGCAGACATCATGACATCGAGGGAAAAAGCACAAATTGTTGTAAGACTGAAAATTCAGTATAGTGTACGACAGGATTCGCTTGGTGATACAAATGCAAATGTCCACAGTCAATGAGCTCCAATTCGATCCGTGATTACGGCAAATTCAGACAAATTCTTAACGAATTCAAAATCAATACGAAACCGGTCTAATTGAATATTTAATTTAAACTGAAAACACTTATATATTCGAAATCCTGCCATACAACTTCAATTCAATTAGTAACTATAAGAAAGGCTAATTATACAGATGTGTTGAGAAGTGGCATAAAGTTCGTTGTAGAGTGCGGCAGGAGTGGCGCGGTGGATAGTTCCAGAATCCGAAGCAAATGTCTCAGTTCAAACCCTGTCCGTGGCATATAATTGGCACTATTTGACGAGTTCCCAATAAGAATGAAACCGATCTACTGGATGAATTCCGCTGGTTAATTGATTCAATTTTTTATCTGATACTGACAACATATATACAATCGAAATCCTGCCTTCAGAATTTAATTCAATATAATTTCCTCAGGAGGCGTGGTGGTTGGTGCAAAAACACAGATCGGGAGTGGCTAGTTAGAACTTCAGGTCTAAAGAGATGCCAAATAGACTGGACACAATGGAAAAGCTAACAAAAGTGCCAGCTGGTATACGACGTAAAAAAGCGTGTAGAGTGCAACACGAGTGGCGCAGTGAATAGAGTTCTAGATTGCGAAGAAATTGTGCCCTAGTTCGAGCCCCGCCCACGGAAAATTCTGAAAAGTATTTGACGAATTCCCAGTTAGCACAAAACCGATATACTTGATGAATTGTCTTTGTTACCTAATGGAATGTCTAGTTTATACTGGAAATATATATACTTAAATTGTAAAACTAGACCAAGTAAACGTTTTGTTAATAAATAATCAAGAATACATTATTCGCAAAACTTATCAAAATATAAAATTTGTGTAATAAGATAAATATTTGTTATTTACAGAGTAAATACATACCTCAATTCTTCGAATTTGGTAGGATTAGCCTGATCTAGCGTAGAAGACGAGAATTTACAAAAGTTATTACATTCATTATGGCGGCTGAACGTTGCAAGTTTAGTTTTTTTATCAAAATTCAGTGATATTGCACTAGCATCATCAGTCGGGTTATTTACAGCTGTCGTAATTTGTTGGCTAGCATCTGTACGCAGCGACACGCCGGATTCGTTTTTTAAATCAGTTCGGCCACTTAATGTCGTACCGGAAGCCAAATTTGTAGCAACAATCGAATTACCAGCAGCCAACAAATTGCCCTGGCTACATAACGTAGCAGTCCGATTTGAGTCAACTTTGAAACCCGATAAGGTGTGTCCAAAATTGCTTGACTTGGTAGCGAAAAACAGAGCATAATGCTTTACTTCCAATTGTTCGGCAACCAGTTCATCCTCGAACGGCTCGAGTTGACCTACAGCAATCTGTTTAAACCAGGAGCCACG
Source organism: Eudiplozoon nipponicum (assembly GCA_029291075.1). Classification (NCBI taxonomy): domain Eukaryota; kingdom Metazoa; phylum Platyhelminthes; class Monogenea; order Mazocraeidea; family Diplozoidae; genus Eudiplozoon; species Eudiplozoon nipponicum. The sequence continues at coordinate 72 of JAQBSW010009745.1, read as the reverse complement.
CAAAACCTGAGCACGTTGGTCGCCTATGCATTTACGAATTAAAGTAAACAATAAGACGAGGTTTTAATTTCT
>JAQBSW010009744.1:0-27309 GCA_029291075.1 Eudiplozoon nipponicum | reverse complement strand
GGTGAATTTGCCGTGCTTAAATAGCCATGCGATAGTAATATATATACCTGCAAAGTATTGGTTAACGGCAAGTTTCGCTTTTTTCTCATTGTTGCAACGTAAATAAAATTTAATTTAATTTACGCAATATGTCGGTCATTAATTTGTGTCGTTACACTACCTCCATCTTTCAAACGCTTGTTTTCAGGGTTGTAGCGATTATCTGTGTACATATATGTTTAAAGATATTTTCCCACAGCACTTATGCTAGAGCGTTTGAAAATGTTTTTATTGGTTAATTAGTTTGTTTTTTTATTTTTCAATAATTTTATAGCTTATTATTGCGATTATAAAGTCAAACTTTGAGACTGGCTACGCTACTTTTTGCCTTCATTTTTAAAATTTATTTAATTTTCGCTAAATATAAAGCTTATTTTGTTACTTTTATCATTGCATATTTATAAGGTGATATTTTGACGTTCATTTGCGTTTTTATCTATTTTAATATTGTTTTACTGGTGTATTTTTATATTTTATTTTAATTTCGTGGGTCTGCGTGTTTGAACTTGTCGTCCTTTTAGAGGAATGGATCGATCTCGGCTTTATAAAAATAGTAGTCGTGATGTCGACGTAAGTAAATGCTATTTATTTGCAGGAGTTGCGGCGTAGAAGAATTGACCAATCAATTGAGCTTAGGAAGGCAAAGAGGGAAGAGCAACTGCAAAAGAGAAGAAATGTTGACATTAGTGACGTTGAAGAGATTCCTTTGAAGGAGAAGCAGCCAGAATCTGTTGATAAGTTAGATTATGGAGACTTGGTGGCTTTGATGTCATCAAATGATTCCAATCAACGTTATGAAGCATTACAGCAATGTCGTAAAATACTTTCTCGAGCGAAGAATCCACCAATAGATGAATTTGTCGAACGTGGAGCTGTTAAAATTCTTGTTAGTTGTTTGACTTCAATTAAGTGGGTTTTATTTGTAATAAATTCAGTGAAAAAATCGTCTTTGAATCTGCTTGGGCTCTGACGAACATTGCTTCAGGAAATACGCAACATACAGAAACTGTAGTTAACAATGGAGCTGTTTCGAAGCTTATAAACCTATTGGATAGGGAAAATGTAAATATTGCAGAGCAGAGTGTGTGGGCATTAGGAAATATCGCTGGAGATGGAGCTGCTTATCGTGATTTACTAATACAACAGGGAGTTGTACCTCCTGTTCTTAAGCTTCTTGAGAGAACCTGGAATTCGCCTTCGGTTGTGTCAAATATTGCCTGGATGCTATCAAATTTGTGCCGTAATAAGGATCCGCCACCTCCACACTCCACTATCAAAATAATTTTACCAGTGTTAACAAAACTATTATCCTATGATCGCAGTGAGGACGTAATTGCTGATACTGCTTGGGCTATCTCGTATGCGAGTGATGCGGTGAACGATTTTATCGACGATATTCTTGCTTGTGGGTGTTTGCCATCGTTATTAAAGTTGCTTGGATCTGGATCCGTAAGTGTTGCTTATTCCATGCTTTAGCCAACTCTCATACCTCCCGCGCTGCGTGGTATTGGTAATCTTGTGATTGGAAATGATGAGCAAACACAAAAGGTACTTGACGCTGGCCTGCTCGATTATGTGCCAATCCTTTTAGGCAATGAGAAGTCAAGTATCGTTAAAGAGGCCTGCTGGATGTTAAGTAATATTGCTGCTGGTAACACGGTACAGATTGAGTCAATTGTTAATCACAATTTGGTGCCTATGGTTTTTGATATAATGAATAAGGTAAGCACACGTAAATGTATAAGTTGTTCATCTAAAATGGTAAATTTTGTTGTCTCGTTTTGCTTTACTTTACTGTTAAAGATAAATTATTACGTTTTTTTACTCAGGGTGAATTTAGAGTTCAAAAAGAAGCATGTTGGGTTGTCACAAATATGATTACTGGCGGTTCTCCTGATCAAATAGCTTATCTTTTGAATCAAGGCGTGCTCGCGGCATTGAGCAACTTACTTACTGTCACTGATCCAAAGGTTATTATGATGGTATTGGACGCTCTTAAAAAAGTATTTCAGGTAATTAAAGCTTCCATTTTATAATGCGAAACCATATTTTAGTAGATAATTTTTGTTATATTGTCAGTTTATCATGCATTTTCACATGTAGAGTTGGTAGCTGTTTGACCAGTCAATATCTTCCGTGTTTTTAACAGGTTGCTGAGGATTTCAATCAACTTGAAACCTGTTGTTTGGCGCTAGAGACATGTGGTGGTCTTGACAAGTTGGAACAGCTCCAAGATCACAACAATGAAAATATATACCAGACAACATATGAGTTTATAGCAAGATACTTTAACGAAGGCGTAAGTTGTCATTTGGAAATGTATGTATTTGCTGCATCTGTAATCTGCGGTATGCAACATGTTAATGTGTGAATTAATGAATATGCTAACGATTTATCCTATTCCAATTTGAGACGTCACCAGTGCCTAGTAGTTGCTTCCGTCTCACTTTATTAATGCTAGCGTTTGATGTTTGCGATGTTATAAATATTGTTTAATTATTTTCAGGGGGAAGAGGAAGAAGATAAAGAGGGACAGTCCAATGCAAATGAGCCCGAGGTCACGAATGAATACGTCTGCAAGGGAGATTCACAAGCCAATGGCCAAACAAGAGATTTTAACTTTTGACTTCAGATTTTGCTTATTGCTTGCATGGATTGCATTTCGTGTTTACATGCCTAAGTTGTACTTTATTATTGTATTCTTTTTCGAAATTTATGTATTAGTTGTGATCATTAAATTTGAGTATCAACAGATTTAGTACATACCGCCTTTTTGGATACTGATCAATATCAATTGTTTATAAAATATCCTAAAGTAATTTGATTTGTTGATTGAAAAAATTAATCGTAGTAGGAATTTAGATATTGCCAATTAAACAGTTGATATTATGCCTTTATTTAAACACGTAATTGATATTTAGTATCTGGGCTGTCTATACAAGTTAGTCGGGTTACTCATTTGTGGCGTGATTTGATGATTGGTGCAAAGTCATCCTGATTCTAGATGGCTTACTTCCTATAACTACAGTGCGTCATATTGTTTTACAGCGTATAGTGCGAGGAGGATATGTTACAATATGCTTGAACAACTGAGCACGGAACACAGACGTGCCAGAGATTACATTTAACTTCTTAGCTGAATTGCGCATATCTGTATTCTGAGGCACTACTGTCGACGTGTTAAGGATAAATGCGCCCTCGGATTCGGCTTGGGGACATGGTGACGTTACATGGCATAACAAGAACGGTGATCTCGTGCTCACACTTTTAGTGCCTCCTGGTCACCGCCAGTGGATGAACGAACGAGACGCGCGTTCACAAAGTTGAAGCCCGTGTTCATGCTGAATTGTGTCTTGATGTCTAGTCGAGGAGATCATCACGGGAATATGCAAATTCGTATGGTACAATGAGGGCGTGCTATAAAATGCCAGAGCATGAACTAATCTACACGGGTGTTCTGTGTCCCCTTGTGATTGCCAGTAGAAGCAAGAACGAAGCATATCTGTATATGCCATTCAGGCTGTTGCTCACGCTAAATTGTGTTCTAAGGTCTAGTTGTCCATGTGTTTGGGATAACTGTGTCACTGGATCGTGAATGTCTGAGTTAATAAGAGGTTACCTCGTGTAGTGCCAGGAAGACCTGCCACAATATGCATTGCGGGAAACTTTTACATTTAGTGCACGTATGTTTAGTGCCTCATGGTGAGTGGGCGGTAAGAACATGTGGGAAACCATTGTTAACACGGGTTTCACCAGTTGTTGAGGGTGAATTGTGCATATGTGTAGGCTGAGGTATAGTTTTCGCGATGTTTGGAATAGGTGCTTCCGTAGATTCTTCACGTCGAATCCGGCAACGTAGTTTCATACAGTGGGAGGTGGACCTGCCATAATAGGTTTTGCTCGGATGTGTTACAATAAATATAGTTGTGCTTGTTGCCCTTGGCCACGAGACAGTAAAAGCATTTACGAGACCGATTAGACAAAAGATGCACCTTTCTTTAAATCAAGTTTGCGAACTTGAAGTAAATACCAATCACATTTTATTTAACCAGTCTTCGAACAACAGCAAAACTACCGCCAGTCAGATGAACTGACGCGTTTCAACCTTCCATGATCATCATCAGAGTACGACGGCAAACTGACTAGCGAGGATCAAACTGCATTGCATATATATGGAAAGCAAAATTAGATATGCGGCTCTCACCTCTAATAGTCTTGCATACAATGTACTTGACTGGAAGTGTCGGCTGCACAATTTCTATTCAGTCACGAACATTAACTGTTTGCAGCTTTGTGCCATATATATATATATATATATATATAGACAATACAATTAAACATAAATTGATTGCGCGGATGATGATAACAATTTTTAAATCAAGTTTGCGAGCTTGAAGCAAACACCAAACCCATTTTATTTAACCAGTCTTCGAACAACAGATGCACCCGTTGTTCTGGCTGAATTGTTCATTTCGACATTTTAAGGTAGAGTTTCGCGATTCTTGGGAGAAGTGCGTCCTTAAATACGGCTTATCTTATCTGGCAACAAATTATTTATTATAGTGGCAAGCGGCACAATGTTTGTGAGTACGCAAACATGGTCAAAATAAGGTAAACCTCTTGTTCACGTTGAATCGCGCAAAGATGTATCGTGAGGTATAAATCTTGTCGTGTTTGGGATAAACGCACCTTTTATGTTGTTAATGTCTGATATAGTAAACAGTTACTTCGTGAAGTAGCAGGATTAACTGCTGAACTATGCATGGCCAGGAGGTGTTACCTTAAGTACACAAGTATATAGCGCCTCGTGGCAACCGGTGTGTTCTACCAATTACACAATTAATGTGACCACGAGATGCATGGTAAACTGAAAATGCTGCCTTTTGATGTGCATTTCTCGTGGTGCTTGGGGCAAGCGCATTCTTAGACCCTGAACGTCGGATCTGGTTATAAGTTACTTTGCATAGCAACGGGAGTGTCTGTAATCAGATGCACGGCCAGGAAGTATTACGATTTTTTGTATATGTGTACTCAGTGCCTCTGAGTAAGCTACTGGATTTAAATCAAGTACGAAATCCAATGTAGACACGGATAAACATTCATGTTCATATTGAATTATGTTTATCTGTATTTTGAAATTTAGCTGTCGTGATGTTACCGATAAGTATATCTTTGGACACTTAATGCCGAATCTAGTAGAAAGAAATTCTTGTGGTACCAGGGGTACCTGTTATTTTATGCATGGCCTGGTGATGCATTTTTCCATGTTTGGCTTAGCGTCTCTTGATAACCTGTTCGTGTAAGCAAAGTAGGAAATCAAATGTAAGCACATGATACAACTTTTTTCATGTTAAGTTTTGCAGATCAGTTTTCCTAGGTATTGTTATTGAGGTTGTTAACATAATTGCATACCTGTATCCAGCATTGTAGACCTAGTAGTAATTTGATTCTTAAATGAACTTGAGGGTGTGTCGTAATAAGTATGTTACCTTAAGTACACAAGTATATAGCGCCTCGTGGCAACCGGTGTGTTCTACCAATTACACAATTAATGTGACCACGAGATGCATGGTAAACTGAAAATGCTGCCTTTTGATGTGCATTTCTCGTGGTGCTTGGGGCAAGCGCATTCTTAGACCCTGAACGTCGGATCTGGTAATAAGTTACTTTGCATAGCAACGGGAGTGTCTGTAATCAGATGCACGGCCAGGAAGTATTACGATTTTTTGTATATGTGTACTCAGTGCCTCGTGGTAAGCTGCTGGTTAAATCAAGTACGAAATCAATGTGAACACGGATAAACATTCATGTTCATATTGAATTATGTTTATCTGTATTTTGAAATTTAGCTGTCGTGATGTTACCGATAAGTATATCTTTGGACACTTAATGCCGAATCTAGTAGAAAGAAATTCTTGTGGTACCAGGGGTACCTGTTATTTTATGCATGGCCTGGTGATGCATTTTTCCATGTTTGGCTTAGCGTCTCTTGATAACCTGTTCGTGTAAGCAAAGTAGGAAATCAAATGTAAGCACATGATACAACTTTTTTCATGTTGAGTTTTGCAGATCAGTTTTCCTAGGTATTGTTATTGAGGTTGTTAACATAATTGCATACTTGTATCCAGCATTGTAGACCTAGTAGTAATTTGATTCTTAAATGAACTTGAGGGTGTGTCGTAATAAGTATGACAAAGACTTATGCTTAGTAACCTTTGTGTTCTGTCCCGCGTGGCGTACCGTCAGTAGGAGGAAGTAAGAAACGCGTGCGAGCACAAAATTGAACATCTTGTAACTATTTTCTTTGAAATATTTGCATCTGGCGTTCTGGCTCTTGTGGTCCTTATGATAAGCGCTCTTTCAGTTTCGGCATGGCGGATCACTTCACGGTATGATACCGGAATAAGGGTAGGGGAGACGTCGCAATGAGCATTAAGAATAGGTGTTATCATGTACGCGCATAACTTTAGTTTCTCCTGGCGACTAATCAGTGGGAGAAAGCACGAAATGCAAGTGTACACTAGATTAACAATTTTGCTCATATTGATTTTGGCGTAATTTTCTGGTCCTATGCGAAATAAAATTTTTTTCTAGGCTGTTTTATAATAAAATATTAGCTGTATAGTTAAAAGAATGGTAAAATCTCATTAATTAATTAATCGATTCCTATGGGTAATTAAAATTGTGACTGATAAATGATGCAAGAAATTTTATATAAACAATTTCACGTATATTTAGAACTGGATGATAAAATGAGAACGATTGACGTTTCATTATGTGCATGTGTTATAAGCATATGGGAGTGTTAAATCTTCCGTAGAATACTATTACATACACGTCTAAATCACCTAAGTAAATATCAAAAGACTGAATTTCAATTTCTTTTTCCAAGTTTTAGGGTAAATGTTAGAATTAAGATTGTGTATATTTAGCCTAACCACATAAATCGTTCATAATATCTTTTTTGCGATGTTAATTCACGTTCATTTCCTACAATGTGAAATGACGCAAATAAGTTCGATGACTATGATTAGAGATCTAGTAAAGTCATACAAATTTTATAAACATGTATAAAAATAATTTTAGAATGAATTATCTACAAATGTTGTGCTAATAATAATCTTCACTAAGACAGGAATTTGAAATAAATAATTGGCAGACAGGAAGTTGCCTAATGAAGGATCGGTCGGTAGTTTTGTATGGAAAAACGAGATTTTTTAAACAAAGTTGTTTAAACTGAGAAATGCAATAAAGGCTCCAGATACCACAGGTTAATAAGAAATGCAAATTGAATATATGAGTAATTTTACTGTAAATAGTCCTAAAATAGCTTTACAAGAGGTAAATTCATACAATTATATATAAACTACTCTTAATCAATCAATCTTAATCTTTCGCTGAGCCAGTCCAAGATTTTGAAAATTACAATCAACGATTCTAACCAGTTAATAATTTAATTAGGCAAGATTCAAAAGAAAAAGAATATAATAAAGCAATTAATGATTTAATGTCTAATGGCTATCCTAGACAATTAATTGAATCAATTATTAAAAAGGAAATTAAACAGAAGCAGACTTATTACGGACCAGAAAAAAACAGTCTACCTGAGCATTCCTTTTAAGGGGGATGAAGTTTCCCGAATAACACAAAATAAAGTTGAATCGGCCTGAACACGCACATTTAATGCAGCTAAACTACGAGTGTTATTTAGGGTAACACACTTGCCTTTACCAGCAATCAAAGAGAAACAGCTGTTAATGTCGACATCAAATATTATTTACCAATATACTTGCGCAAGTTGTCGATCAACTTATTTGAAATGTGAGCCTTTATAAAATTCATTGTACCCTTCCTATGTGCAAAAACAAAAAGAAATTTTATCAGTTATAAGAAACATTTTTTTTGCATTATCTCCTAAAATACCTACTAATGAACATATCTTTATATATAAATTGGAAAGCAAAACATGAAATATGTGAACATAGAGAGAGTGTGAAAAACGGAAACCAATTAATTGCGTGCGCCACATCCAGTTTAAGCATCAATCCGGCTGCAATTTGTTTATCCATAAGGCTTCGTATGTGGCTAGCTCTCTTTTGTTTTTGCATTTAGTAATTTCTTTGAATGCTATGTCTGGAGAACATACGTGCGATGTTTCGATGATGTGTTGCGCAATAGCAGACGTGTATTCACCATTTTATTTAAAACAGGCTTTTAAGTTACAATGTTCTCTCATTCGAGTAATTAACCGTCTGGTCGATCGGCCTACGTAAGTTGATCGACAACTTTTATATAGATAGTATTTCAGTAGCTTTCAAATAAGCGGATTTAACTGTAAAGTATTAATAGACTTCATAATATCTTCAAAAGAGCCCCCTGTCGCACCCAGGTGGCTCAATGGTTAGAGCACCAGATTGCGAAGCAGACTTTCCCAGGTTCGAGCCCTGTCCGCGGCAAATTCAGGACAGTACGTGATGAGTTCCAAATAAGGAATAAACCAGTCTACTGGAAGAATTGCCTTTTCCACACAATATAAGACTTAGTTTATACTGACAAATGTATGTACATAATGAGCTGGGTGTTTATATTTATCTCGCAACCTTGGTAAAGTGATGGGTAAGACTCGACTAAACTAAGGCTTGAGATGATTCAGAATATCAGTGCAGGATTTGCTGCCATCGGTTAAAAGAATTTAAGACTTTATTAGAAGACGAGAAAGAACCAGCTTCAGACGTCGACCGTAGGAATTTTTTTTCGTAATTTTCGAGTTTCTTTAAAGTAGGATTGACTAGGACAAAGTCGACTATATTAAAGCCCGTGAAGAGACAAAATATCACCGTAATTTGAAGGAATCACTTCTTTCAGATGAACAAAATAAAGACTGCTGGAGGACGAGGAAGAAACAGCTTTAGATTTTGACCGTCAGATTTTTCATCAGAATTTTCGAGTTTCTCGTAGTAAGCTGAATTACGATGAGGAGAATTATAAGAGCAAATTATAGCAGAGTAATTAATATTTCTAAGCAATAAACAGAAATAGAATTAGTTACTATTCGAATGCACATATGTAACATTTGGAGTCTAAGGCGAGTTGTCTAATTTGGAGACTAGGCAAAAATAAACTAAACGCACCGAAGCTAGTTAAAAGCCAGGCGATAAAAGGATAATTACGTATATAGAAGGCACCAGATGCGCTTGCATTCAGAGTTCTCGCGTCTGAATTTGTTAAAGAAGTGCTTGTGAACTGCCTTATTATTATTCTCTGCAATTTAATTCTTGTGGTTGCTATTTATTATTTTCTCTAGAAATATATTCCGCGGAATAATTAATATTTTATTTTTATTTCCGTGATAATATAATTCTTAACGTTATTTAGGCAGGTATTTTTTAAATTGTTTTGTCGGAGTGCCAGCTTCATATATTCCAATTCCGCGTTTTGCGTACGCGGGTAGTAGCTTTGCACGGGCAGTTTCACAAAGATCCGATTGATCACAATTTCCAATTTTGTTTTGTCTATGATAAAAAAAATAAATAAAATGGTTTTGGAAGGAGGTTACCACATTTGCTTAAACTTGCTATTGTGAGTATTGTGCTGTGTATAGTTGCTTGAGGATGGTGCTGGAAAGTAGGCACCGAAACGTCGCCAGTAAACAAAGATGTGATAGAACCGCATTTCCATTGGGACGAATAAAAACTCAACCCGATCAAAGAAAAAACAAAATTGGAAATTGTGATCAATCGGATCTTTGTGAAACTGTCCGTGCAAAGCTACTACCCGCGTACGCTAAACGCGGCATTGGAATTTAGGCAGGTACCATGTACAGTAATATGAAGACTAATTATAGAGAAAAGAACATGCTACTGTTAGTAGACAGTCGGAAGGCAAAACATAATATTCACGAAAAAAATCTGCTTTGCAATAGTGATTGATATTGAAGGAATTTCTTTGTTGCGAACTTGGATTAATTGATATTACCTCATCTGCGTTTTGACGAACGCAGCTTTCATTGTTCCAGTAATTTTCTTTTAGCTTTTAGGTCGAAATATTTTGCTAAAAGAAAATTACTGGTACAATGAAAGTTGCGTTAGTCAAAACGCAGATCATTGATTGATATTGCTTACCAAATACTTTAAAATGAAGTTTATAAATAAAAATGCCAGCTCAAGACTATTTGAGCCATCATCAAGTCCAAAAAATTTGGTTCAAAGGGCTACGTAGTTGGCAAGCAACATCGCAGTTACAATAAGTAATTTTGCCAAATCCATGCAACAAAATCCCACTTAATAATTCGTTTTGTAAATTACTCGATTAAATTCACCAGATATGTTTTTGGAATTGTATCGAAACAGAGGTCAGTTACGAAAGCAATTTTATATTCGGCATAATTCTGCTTGGATGATTTCTTTGTTTTAAAAACGCTGGGAAATTCAAATGTGGAGAATTTGGCTGCCTAAGTGTACACAACTCCAAGTGGAAAAGTTATGCAAATTCACTTTAGTGGTGGTCTGGAGTATTATTCCAGATTGGACTAGATTTTACCATTTTTATGTCCGTGGTGATGAATAGAGTGAGACTCGATATGTTGGAAGTAGACTGGTCCACATTAAATTATGAGCCATCAGCCGCTGGCGTATTTTCTATTAACGTCAGGTGGATTAAAGAAGCATTCAGTGTCATTAGAGCAGTATTCGTCCTTCAGTTGGAATTCTTTCATCGCTGATGTAAATAACAATTCAAAGGTTTAAGATAGCCTTTTCAATTTTGATTTAACCTTGGATCCCGAGTCTAGAACTATAGGTGCTTGCAAGGAAGTAATGAGTCAAGTTTGGCCGGGTGCCAATATGCTGAGATAAATTCGCTAAAAGCACAAGTAAACTTGTTAAAAAATTGCATCACGGTTTATAAACCATTCAGCGCTAGGAGAAATGGCGGGAAGACAGAGGTGAAGCACCGAATTTAATTCGGGGCATCTTTGCCAGATTCACTCGAGGTTCATTCGGTAGGGGCTATTTAATATGATTTAACCATGTGCTCCAGTCAGTCTACTTTAAACTGACTTGTCAATCCAGGATGTGTCTATTCACTTTTAGTATATCGATTTGAGATAACATCTCTGGCAATCAGCTGTGCACAATTGGCGTATAGTTAATGCGCATTAGCTAATCTTTTTGGGGAATAATTGATTATCACATCTTCCTAGAGATTTGTAAAGCCTTTCAGTAGATAATGGTGTTTATTAGATACCGAAAACAGAATTTTTATTGACCCAGTTTAAAAAGTTAGAAAAATCGTATAAGCCATGTATATAAAGCGATTTTTAAAAGTTATTTTATTGGGTTCGAACCCCACTCCCGGCATGTTATTTAATTACTTTTGTAATCGCGCCAAATATATAATTCATTAGCTACGTATTAAATTGATGGATAAAACACATCATTCTTTGATTTTACACGCACTGACTATGATACTCCGTGCTTCGTCTTGTTGTAACATAGTCATCTTCATATCAAAACAATGAATTCAAGTTGAAAAAATACGAATTTCGCTTCATCAATTGAGGTAGTTTAAAAACGTGATTAGTGACAAAGACGGGATTTTAAAACTAATCGGTTAATGAACTCGATAACTAAGTGTAGTCTTAATCATTTGCCGCATCAGGATGTCCCTCTGAGCGGGTTCTTTGAGCATGCGGTCTACACGAATTTTAAATTTTGGAATGAGTATTTCCAGATAGAAATAACACTGGCTTTCATGCTTGATACGTGCTAAACGATTGATTAATTTTATTGTTTACAGATTAATGAAGTCATTAATAAACTATTAGGCGAAATTATAAAATCGATTTAAATCCTTCTCGCAATGCCTGAACATGAGCTTGAACTGGATGTGACGCACGCAATTGATTGGTTTCCGTTTTTCACTCTCTCTATGTTCACATCTTGTTTTGCTTACCAATTTATGTATAAATATATGTTCATTAGTAGATACTTGAGAAGATAATGTGAAAGAAGTGTTTCTTGTATCGGATTAAACTTCTTTTTTTGCACATGGGAAGGGTACAATGAACTTTATTAAAACTCGCAATTCTAAAGTATATATATATATATATAGATTGAAGGGAAAAATAAATAGAATATTACAACAAGAAGAGGGCGAAATGGAGTAATGACCATTTATATGTGAGCAACAACTCCATGTCAGGTTCAGTACTGGCAAATGCTTTTTCTGCTAGTATAATTCACTCTGCAGTTTTATTATCCACTTTAGGAGAAAATAAGACAGAAACGGTTATTGTATCTCATAAGTGGCTTTTTATCTTTGCCCAAGGGAAAGATACCTGGAATTTGGTGAAAACTTGAATTCGAGAAGAATTTGATAATCAATTCCTTGGAGAAGGCAGATTTCGTTTTGTACGACTAGCAGATTAGGCCATAATTGATATAATACGCCATATTTCATCTATTGATAGTTTAGTCACGTTGATAGTTTCAAGCAGGCTACCTATTACCAGTCAAATAATGATCTCGCTACCGCCAGCCGCAACGCACTGACGCGTTTCGACCTTCCATGATGATCATCAGAGTACGACGGCAAACTGACTATCGAGGATCAAACTGCATTGAATATACATGGAAATCAAATTTAGATATACGGCTCTCACCTTTAGCAGTCTCGCATACATTGAACTTGACTGGAAATGTCGGCTACAAAATTTCTATGCAGTCACGAACATTAGCTGTTTGTAGCTTTCGCCACATATACATATATAGGCAATACAATTTAAACAATAATTGATTGCGCGGATGGTGGTAACAATTCTTTAAATCAAGTCGATTGGAAAGCGCTAAACAGTTTATGTTCGTGACTGCATGAAATTGTGCAGCCTACATTTCCAGTCAAGTTCAATGTATGCGAGACTGCTAGAGGTGAGAGCCGCATGTCTAAATTTGATTTCCATATATATTCAATGTGGCTTGATCCTCGATAGTCAGTTTGCCGTCGTACTCTGATGATGATCATGGAAGGCCGAAACGCGTCAGTGCGTTGCGGCTGGCGTTAGTTTGGTTATGTTGTTCGACGACTGGTTAAATACAATGGGATTGGTGTTTACTTGAAGCTCGCAAACTTGATTTAAAGAATGATCTCGATGTCACGTCAAACACTGGTCGTACCACGGAAAAATGCTGGTACTGCACTAGATATTCAGAATTTCATGCATTGGGGCTGGACTCTTAACTTCTAAAGCCAAATCATAATTATAATAACTGCGGTTCTGCATTGTCAAAAATACTCCGGTAAATCGCCTCTACTAGGCGATAGAAAATGGTCACCGTTTTTGTCTCCATTGGTCACTGGGTTAATTCAAAATCCATCTTTCCTTACAAAATTATCATAATAATCAATAGTCCGGCGTTTATGCTCGCCATATTGCACTAACGCTTCCATCATTCTTGTCATTTTCTTATGGATTTCGATTTTGGTCCATTCCTTTCAAATTTCACATGACATAAATTCCGAAGTTTTTGTATTTGTCTACAAGAAATCGAAAGATTATTAAAAAAAGGAGTCTGCTTAAATAGCTAATTTAACAATTCTTTTCACGGCAATACTTCTCATTGGCTAAAAATCTACGCTCTTATTTGTCAGTATTAATATAAGAAGCATGTTCAGGCATTGAGCTTGAACTGGAGGTGACACACGCAATTGATTGGTTGTTCTCTTATTTCACACTCTCCATGTTTACATTTTTCTATGTGGTTTTGCCTTTCAATTTATTTATAAATAGATATTCATTTTTAGATACATGGGAAGAAAATCATAAAGATGCGGTTCTTGTATCTGATAAAATTTCTTTTCATTTTTGCACATAGAAAGGGTACTAATAATCATGTAAAGTACGATTGTTTTGTTACTACTTAATTTTATAGAGAAAGCGACTATTTTTGCTAATTCTTCTTAATTAAGTGATAGCCAGGCTTATCAATATCACTTTATAATAATATTCGCCGATCCGTCTTTCCTCCGTGGTTCAAATGGTAATTTCAAATGCCATAGAGCTGCAGATACATGTACATCTGCAGAACGAACAAAGCAAAATGAATGATAAAGACAGTGGTGTCGTTTAGGAAAATGACGCGTAGTTTTCTGCATATTTTGAATAAAAGTAATCTTTATCACCGCCTGCGCAACCAGTGTTCGTTAAATTACATAAATATTCATTTCAATATCATATCGCCGTCTAACGTGTTGTCTGTTCCATAATGATAGATTGGGAATAGTTAGTTGGAACTTTAGGACTAAAAGGATGCTATATGGAATCCATCTAAAGCAAGGGATAACCAAAACCATTAATTAGTATATAACTGTAAATCATGGGTAGTTTGCAGCAGGGTGGCTCAGTGTTTAGAGCACCAGATTTCGAAGCAGACGTGCCCAGGTTCAAGCTATGTCCGCGGCAAATTCTGGACAGTACGGAACCGGTCTACTGGATGAATTGCCTTTCCACATTATGCAATACTTTGCTTATGCTGAAAAATGTATGTTCATAGAGAATCAGGTTTTTATATCAAGATCGCAACCTTGAATAAAAGTTATTGTTTTCACCGCCTGCGCAACCAATGTTCGTTTAAATTCAAAAGAATGGCCCAAACAGTGGTGTTATTTAGGAAAATGTCATGAAGTGCTCTGCATATTTTGACTGTTGCATTTCATAGTTTGCTTTGTACAGACTAGTCTACTGGCGGCCAAAAATAAAAGATGACTTCCATTTTAAGGCAAAATCTAATCCACTGGTGCGTATGTCATGAATGATGGAATAATGCCACGGGGGTAAGAAAAATTTAAAGCTAATTACTATTAAGTAATTAAATTGCGAAGGCCACTTGTTTCAGAAGAAGAACCACATTGCAGCACAATCAATTTATATATATTTTTAGAAGTTTAAAATACGCAAGGGTGTCAGTAATTAAAAACAGCAAATAAAAGTTGCAATCGTTATATTTATATGGGCATTTAAAATTCTGATGGTATTTCAAAATAATTAATTTAGAAAGTGTTTATCAGTAAAATTGTGCAGAATTACTCCTGAAAATTCTTTTTTGCAAATATAAAGCGGCATCTCAATTATCGAGTGTTGAATTCAGTCTCCAGTTTACAGTTTCTAGTTTAGTTTGAGGTATGCTTGACTTTCAATTAAGCATTAGGTGTTGCGCACCTAGTAACAAATTAGTTCAATTATGACCAGAAGAATAAACCAAAGGCAGCATGAACGGAAAGTATAATCTCATGCACATTCGTTTCGTGCTTACTGGCGTGACATCAGGAGCTGGTATTACGCCCTTAACCACTATATATAAGAGTGAGGGTTCTGGGATAATAGGACGGTACCATCTCCTAGACGAATGTGTAAACCTGAATAAGTGAAGCTTACATCATATAATGTCTCGACAAATGCGACCTCCAAGCTAACTCACTCTATAATATATATATATATATATATATATATATATATATATATATATATATATATATATATATTTATCGTTGCAATTTTCACCATTTTTTAAAATATAAGAACAAAACAACGTACTCCATGGAATAACATTTATTAATAAATCTTATTTCTACCAGTATCTACAGCCATTGTTCTGGATTCGTTAGTATATTCGTTCATCCAATCCCACTGTACATTTGTCGTAACCAATTACGGACGCAATTACAATGAAAGCGATGACACACCAAATGACGTTACGCAAAAGGAATGGTCTAAATTGCGCAAACCAAAGACTGACATAACGAAGAGGGGATTGATTACGACAGATGTACAGTGGGATTGGATGAACGAATATACTAACGAATCCAGAACAATGGCTGTAGATATTGGTAGAAATAAGATTTATTAATAAATGCTATTCCATGGAGTACGTTGTTTTGTTCATATATATATATATATATATATATATATATGTATATATACTGAGTCTGTAAAGCGATACTAACATCAAGGCTATTGTATCAGTAACCGATACCAACATTATAGTCTCGAAAAGGGACATGGTACTAACAGGATGGATATCAATGTATGCTATAGTTCACCAAAATTGAGAATTACAACTATTTCTGAACACGTGTTATTCCAGTAAATCTATAAACTCTGGCCTTCATCGATATCAGTTATTACTTTTAATGGTATTTATGATATCAGTCAATTAAATATATAACAGTTAGATACTGTTTGTTGCGGAGAACTACTATATATGCAAGTATGTAACTTTTTGGTACTATACG
Organism: Eudiplozoon nipponicum; assembly: GCA_029291075.1. Taxonomy (NCBI): domain Eukaryota; kingdom Metazoa; phylum Platyhelminthes; class Monogenea; order Mazocraeidea; family Diplozoidae; genus Eudiplozoon; species Eudiplozoon nipponicum. The sequence goes on along the minus strand of JAQBSW010009744.1, from coordinate 10,983 downwards.
GTTAGTATCGGGTACTGAAACATTGGTCATAGTGTTGATCCTTTTTACAGGTTCGGTATGTATATTATATGGAGTGAGTTAATGTCGAAGTTCATTGTCGAAGACTTTATATGATGTTAGCTTCACTACTGCAAGTTTACACATTCGTCTAGGAGATTGTGCCGTCCTATTTTCCCACATTCCTCACAAAAATATATAGTGGATAAAGTGCGTAATACCGGCTCCTACTGATGAGTCGCCAGTAAGCATGAAACTAATGCGCACGAGATTATACTTTTCATTCATGTTGTCTTCGGTTTATCTTTCTGGTCATAATTGAATTAATTTGTAACTAGGTTCGCAACACTTAATATATAATTGAATATTTTTTAGTTCTCCGCAGCAAACAGTATCTAACTGTATGCTTGACTTATCTGTCTGTAAACAGGTTTAGTTGAAGGCGCATATTTTCGAATCACAGCTAGATTTATTGATAAAATTTCAGACTTCGGAATTAAATACAAAATTACACATTTTGAATTACACACTATTATGTCCTTCTTGAAAAGTTGTGGATGATCGTCATATTTCTTTGTTGCATTTTGATAGTAAAAGGAAATTGAATTTGATTTTGGCTGAGGTAACTTCTTCATTTTCTTAAAAACAAATTTTGCACCTTGGTATAGCTAAAAAATTTCATTTAATCTACCCAGTCGCACTATATAGAAAAAGTACCATCAGTCATACGTACTAACGCGTTTCGACCTTCCATGATCATTATTAGAGAATAGAAATTGTGCAGCCCACATTTCCAGTCAAGTACAATGCATACGAGACTACTAGAGATGATAGCAGCAAATAATCTCGCTGAAATTTTAGATTAAGTTTAATTCTTATTTAATCGGACCGCTTACGAACAGATGTTTTATTTCGTTGGATGCCATTCGATTATTCTTAAGGTTAAGTTAGTTGGAGCTAAGTAAATAAAATAAATTTTGCATAAATAAAGCAATGATGGGCGAATCATTCGCGTGTTTACGTTTCGCCTTTGCATAGATAACGTAAATATATGTTTCTTCAGATCAAGTTTGCGTGCTTCAAATAAACACCAATCCAATTGCTTCCTACCAGTCTTACCGCATAGCAAAACTGCCATCAGTTGCACGTACTGACGCGTTTCAACCTCGCATGATCACCATCAGAGTACGAAAAAAAACTGACTAGCGAGGATCAAACTGCAATGCAGATATATGGAAAGCAGACTTATCTCTTACCTCAAGTGGAGTCGTATACAATGTACTTGGATGGAAATATGGTCATCACATTTTATGTGCAGTCACGAACATAAACCTTCTGCAGACTTTGCTACACCTATATAAGTTATACAATTAAACAAGCAGTGATTGCGTGGGTGGTGATTACAATTCTTCTAATCAGGTGTGCGCACTTCATATAGACATTGTATTCAACCAATCGCACAATATAGCAAAACTGCCATCAGTTGCACGTACTGACGCGATTAGACCTCACATGATCTTTATCGCAAAGAAAACTAATTAAGTCTTTGTTGGATATAAATTAAATAATTGTCACAACTGATTTTGTCGGGAATGAATCCAGGCGGATTGGCCTCAAATACCTGCAACTCACACACTACTCGTAAAAGGTACGTCGTTATTGGGAACTCTTCAAGTACCGTTCAGTATTTACCTCAGACGGGACCAGAACACGGGTACGTTTTCTTCCGAGTCTATGCCATTATCCGCCTGAATCAGAATTTGGTTAATGTTTGATTAGCATTTCTGTTCCGACGCTAAAATGTCGCCGAAGATATGCTTACTTGTAAGAGTTCTAAGGATAATTGCAATGAGGAAGGAAACTGGCTGCGCTACTTTTTTATACAGGACAGACCGCGCAAAAATACACACGGTGGACATCTAACAGTCTTTGTTGGTCATAATGGGTGGTTTATGCCTAATTACAATTTATCAATTTGATTTTCGAATATAATTATTCCTACCTCGCGAGCTCGGAAGTCTTATACGGGTGCCGTACTGCACAAGTACTTTACCCGCATTGCTCGTCTCCAGGATTCAATAATTTTTTTGAGCAATCTACGATCTCTCTCATTCTGACATGGTTTACAGAAAAAAGCGGTTTTACTGCCGCATCAGAGCAAGATGGTTAAAGCAAGTTATGCTGTTGCAGTTTTGGTATCAAGTGTTTCAGCAAATGTCTTGATTGGCTAAAAGGATATAACCTCGGATCTAGCATACTCTGAATTCCGCGAAGACAACCCAGTCCTTCGAGTTGTAAAATTTCATACGCAACCACTAACAAGTTCCGATAATGAAACGAATGATTTCTTAACAATCTACCAGGTTTGTCAACTGGGCTTCTGTTTCGTTTGGACATCTTGATGATTGCCGATGGTTTAGTCACTAAACTATCTAAAGAATGCACGAGATATCGAGTTGTTGGAAGATGGGCCTTGGCTGTAAAACATGTGCCAACGGCATCAAGTTCTCTGATCTAACACTTGACTTTAACCTGTTTGGAGTGGGCTCCGTTTTTAGCACCACAAGAGGCATATTTAGATATGGAACTTATACAGATGGGATGGTGACATGTTACCGTATTCAGATCGATTGCAAATCGTTAAGCAAGATGCACGAGCTTACCTCAGGTGTTCTAATGGTTTAATCGATAGATAGTATTCTCGATGTCAGAATTCTGTTGAAATTCATCTGCACATAGCTATTCGGAATTTGTTATGAAATCTGTGCACTGTAAATAACTAGAATTGTACGGAAAGACTCCGAGGGAGCCCATGCTTCTAATAGACCATCTTCTTCCATAGCCTATATTGTACCAATCAACAGCTGGAGTGACGAACCCTAAGCAAATCATGGCTTATTTTCCGACTCTAAAAATTTATCATTTTAACATCTCCACGATTTTCTTTCGTGCCTATTTGAATAGCACTAGTACATGTGCAATTATTATATCGACCATCATTTCCGAATACACGCCGTGTCAGTGTCCGTAATGACTGCGTGCTGATTGGTTCCATCACTCCAAAGGCTCCAGCCCCCTTAGTGTCGACATTGAAAATGTTGGATTATCCATTATTTCCGACTGTTTTGTGACGTTTTGATATTTGTCATCGGAGTGACGGGACCAGTCAACAATCCAGTCATCACGGACCAAACTGATTATTGCAGAACTGCTAGTGCAGATCAAATAACCTCAAAGGTAATTCGTGGATATGTTTAATTTGATGAGGAAATATACCATTCAACTTTATAACTTCTTTCCTATCTCTACTAACACCTAAGTTCTTTAAAACGTGGCGTCTACTTCGAAAATTAGACGATATCGCATCCCGGTTTGTAAGCGTAAGATACTGTTCTGTTGACGAAACTGGAAGTCGAGCTACGTAGAGCCATTAATTGCGCTCGAGAAGTGTTCAACCGCTACGGTCGGTAGTGGAACGCGCTGAACGCGCTGAACGCGTACTTCATTGTCAGTTTAAATCAGGAGCATAAAATCTTACTAAAAGACACCCGATTGTCGGTCGTGGAGTTCTTACTACCCTAGGATCTCTGGTAACAGAAAGCAAATCGGTCTCTTCTGCGGCTGCCATTGGCACGTTATAAAAGACAATTTTGAATTTTCCATTTATCTCACTAGACACCAAGGCAAAGGTCTTCAAATTAAGCATAGTTTCGGTCATTTTTTTACGCAGTACAGACTTATGAGATGACCCACTACAGTTGCCAGTGCTTGGATAGCTTCGTCAATCGATGTATTGGCGTTGATTGGTTTAAGCCGTTTCCAGATGGTCGCCAAAACACATTAATTAAATATCAAAATTTACGAGTCAGCCAGTTCTACACAGTCACCATCGAACCATGCTGTGAAACGCTCATCACGTTGATTGGGACACAGTTTGTGTAGGCCGGCTTTAAAGCCTGCTCGCCAGTTCATCGAGACAACTTTGATTAATAACTGAAAACATAGGAGGGGTAGGCCATCATTCTATTCGTCGGATAGTATTATTCGCGATGTCGTTCATTTGATCGCACTGAACCGTACCCAAACCCTAACCAAGAGGCATTTCACTGAGAAAAAATATGCGGGAGTATAGCGGCAAACAGGAGACGATGGAGAGGCCTGTTTAGTTTGTCCTGTTGGCTTCGGCTCCTCTGTAAGCCACCGCGCTGAAGACCCGATTGTCTGTTTATGTTTGTCGCTTGGTGTGAGACTAGGATCTGAACGTGGAGGCGTAAATCGAGACTCAAATCTGGCTATCACAACCGAGTGGTGCAAACAGTTGATGAAAATAAGTACACCGCTTCGGATGGTAATTGACCCAGAAGCCAGGCTGGCGGCGATGTGTACGTAAGCCAACAAAACATGATGTGTTTATGCTAATCAAGTGAATTTGCATAAAAATGGATGATTTAGCGCGTCTCTAAACATGGCGTCTCCATCAGTACTGTGAACCTTTGTGTGTGTGTGTATATTTATGAGTGTGAATGTATGTGCGTATAGTGTATGTGCGTAGGCAAGCGTGTGGTCTCATTATAATATGGTGAAAATATGCGTAGAGACCGGGGTAAATGTGATATTCTCGCGTTAAGATGAATCTATTTTGGAATTAATGCTGAAACGCACTCGTTAATTCACTGTCGGCATTTTGCTGTTTTTAGAAATTGAGATACTTGCAAGCCAAATACACTGAAGCCTAATATTCATGACGTGAGAAGTGTGATTGTAGGACTCAGCGGGTTTAAACGCTCTTGTCTGTAAGTTATCTGTGCTCTTTTTTTGACGGAAAAGGCTAGATTTTGTGAGTATTTCATTAATTGCAAATAAAAGAATGAAGTTGTTTTCACTTAAAAATTTCAGGCCTTTATTAGTAAGCATAAACTTAGATAAGAATATCAATAATGCAATAATATTAATAATAAATAAAGATAGTAATAATAACATTAACAATAAAAAATAGTAATTATAATTATTTTTATGCCTAAATATCCAAATATATGTAATAATGTAATAATATGTAATGATAGTAATAATAGCAATAATATTATAATAATATGTGTAATAATATGTAATAATAATAATAATAATATGTAATAATAATAATGGTGATATCATTGATGATGATGTTGTAGTTGATAATGATTATGATGATGTTGATGAAGATGACGATGATGATATGATTGATGATGATGATGATGATAGTGATTATGATGATGATGATGATGATGATGATGATGATGATGATGATGATGATGATGATGATGATGATGATGATGATGATGATGGTGATGATGAAAACGATATTGGTGATAATCCTAATAATAATTTAAAAAAATGATGATTATAATAATAACATTATTAGTAATAATGGTAATGGTTATACTAATATGCCGCCTAAGAGTAATATTGATAACTAGACTAATAACATTATTAATAATACAAGTGAATGTATAGTAGATAAATACAAACTGAATTGGCATATAGGCAAAAAGGCTTATAGTTGTAGACATTTTATAAAAAAAGAATTTATTTAAAAAATTGTAACATGCTTAATATATCGCAACCATGGGCAATAAGTTGAGTGCTTAGGTAAAACTTAAAGAGAAACTGAAGCATCATTAACGGCATTTTAAGCTACCTGTCGTAAGTGAATTATTTCTACGCACATGTTTTCAGAAAAATAATTTGAGACCAAACGTTACGAAGTTATATTGTTTTTCGAGCATATTAATGCGATTTCACTTTGTTTAAAAGGTCTGACGCATTTTATGCTCACGTTGGCTATCACCGATTGCCTAATTATGAATAGAAGTTGCTGATGGTTCATGGAATCATGCTCTAATATACCAGTCTAATGCGATCGAGAAGATTCAGTTTTGCCCCCCTAGGCATGCTTAAATAACACTTTTATATACAGAATAGCTGAAGGAAGCAACAATCCAACTCCTCTGAAGTTATTGCGTACTTCACACGTTTTTATTAAACGACCATTGGTTGCGCGGGCGGTGATAAAAATGATTATAATCAAGGTTGCGATCTTCCTGTAAGCACCTAACCCATTAGTTACTTACATTTTGTCAGTATAAACTAAGAATCGTATAGTGTAGAAAAGGCAATTCATCCAGTAGACCGGTTTCGTCCTTATTGGGAACTCATCATGTACTGGCCAGAATTTGCCGCGGACAGGGCTCCGAACATTGGGCGTCTGCTGAGCCTGCGGCAAATTCTGGGCAGGACATGATGAGTAACCAGTATGACGAACAATCTAGATAATTGTCTTTTCTAAACTATACAATTCTTAGTTTATACTCTCTTTTAGTGTTTTATAACTTGTTATCGGCATATCCAGACGCGCTGCAGGATATCAACATGTCATCTTTTGACTGGGCTAAGCAATATATCTAATTTTATTCCAACATTTTCCACTTAACTATCGATCCAATATTAGGAATTAGCAGCAAAGCGGTCGCTTACAGCCCACACAGCCATTACTTAACTCCTTTACATTTGTATTAAGCCTCTGTGGAAAATCCCTCTACTTTGACAGTAAAGGAGAAAATTTCACTTTTGCCACAGTAGGAATACGTATTGCGGAAACAGTCTGTTGCAACATCCTTTTTTTCAAATGCAAAATGTTATATCGAAATTTGTTTGTGAATTTAATACAAACTGGTGAATTGTGTGTGCTTGTACGTTTGTGCGCCTCACGATTTCTGTTCATTGATGTGTTACCAACGCGTTTTATTCAACTTAATTCACATTACTTTTCCGTATCCAGGACTTATTTCCACGACAATGCGGCTGTAAAGTGCCAATTCTTACGAGTTAAAGTGTTGCCTTGCTGTTTGCATTGTCAGTTAAAATTAAAATCTTAAAACAAAATTTTTGCTCATGAATTAAAAAGAACTCGTTTCTGTTCATTTTAACTAAATAAAATTTGATTTTAGACATTTAAAAGGTATAAAGAGATGCCGTACAGTCTCCACCTAAAAGAAAAATTAACCAAGAAATTGAAAATTGTGTGTTTCGTGCGGCGAGGTGGATTAGATGTTAGAGCAACAGACTCGGAGCATACGTGCCCAGGTTCGAGCCCTGTCCGCGCCAGTTTCTGAACAGTACATGATGAGCTCCCACTAAGGTCGAAACCGGTCCAGTGGATGAATTGCTTTTTATACACTACACGGTACTCAGTTTATACTGACAAATGTATGTTCATAAAGAGTCAGATCGCAAGATCGCAACCTTGATTATAGTAATTGCTATCACCGCCCGCGCAACCAATGTTTATTGAATAACAAATTTAAAAAAAAACAGAACCAAGTTCCACTAGGGATTATGTTGATTATGCAGACATTTGAATTATATTGCAAAATTAAGATAATCTGAGGAGGATAAATATCTATTTATAATGAAATGTGGGCATAAATCTCTACAAATAGAAATGATGACGGAAAGTGGAAAAATGATGAAAGAGGTAGTTTTAAGGAAGGAAATGTAAACAAATTTCAGCATGAACATGAGAAGAGAAAGGTTTAACTTTACTAGGAGAAAGCATATATAGAGAAAGGATGGAGAGATAATACCTAACATGGTGGATGAATAATAGATATACACCGAGATATGGCGCAATGTGAAAGGGAAACAGTTAGACGTCCACTAAAATGTTTTTAATTAGATGGTAAATGATTGATAAAATAAGAAGAAACGTTTTAGTACAGATATATAATAAATATATATATATATATATATATAAATATAAATATATATATATAAGCAGATGAGAAAATATATACAGATAGATTCGTATACAGATAAACAGATAGATAGACTTAAAAAATATATAGCAAGAACGGTGATGCATGTAATTGATTTATAGATGAATTGAAAACAGATACTGCTTAAAGAACTCTATTAGCTATGTAATCTAGTAATATATTTCGATAGACATATAGTTGAACATTACGTAAGTTAGAAATATAGATTTATGTATGTTTTTGTCAGTGTAAACTAAAAATTGCATTAAATAGCAAATGCAATTCAACAAAAAAACCGGATTCGTAATAAATAGAAATCCTCATATACATTTATATAATTAGACGAGCAATGTTTGCACAGGCGGTGATATAAACGCGTAAATCATGTTTGGGACCTTGATAGAGACATCTTTCCAATTAAGTACTTACATTTGTTAGTAGAAATGAAGCATTTTATAGTTTATAAAAGGGAATTTATCCAGTAGACGTGTTTAGTCCTCATTGAGAACTCATCACGTACTGTCAAGAATTTGCCATGGAATCATAATGAAAGATCATCTATGATTAGTTGAAACTTTAGGCCAAAAACGAAGACAAATATTATCCCCTCAAGGAAAGTCTAATAAAAAAGTAAAGATTGATATAAAATTGAAAATTGCATGTGGTGAACGGTTTGGATAATGACAATCTCATATTTGGCAGGGTTGTGCAGTGAATAAAGCCCCAGACTCCAAAAATATGCGCCCCTGTTAGAGCTTCGTCCGTGACTAAGTTAAAGCCTTATTTGACGAGTTCCTATCAAGGACGAAACCGGTCTATTGGACGAATTGCTTTTGCCACACTATACAATGCTCAGTCTATATTTATATATATATATATATATATATATATAATGGAAATTATACACTCATAAGTTCCTTAACCTTGATTTAGAAATTATTGTCACCACTCATTTTTAATAAATGATTATTTAATGAAAGAATGTTTCACGAAAAGTGCAATCGAATGACAATTATCTTTTATATAGTAGTAAAACTAAAAATACATCATTCGTCTGCTATTTATGCAGATCAGTCTGTAATACTCGTTTACAGTTTTATATTACAATGATGCACATAAGCAGCATTTAGGCTATATATATATATATATATATATATATATATATATATATATATATATATATATATATATATATAGAGAGAGAGAGAGAGAGAGAGAGAGAGAGAGAGAGAGAGAGAGAGACATGACATAATCTGCATTCATTAGGTGAATTCTTAACCAGATGGCAGAAATACGTCAAACCTTGGAAGTTACACAAAGTAGCAGGTAATTTTGCGCAATTCTGTCGCGCAGACCGTTTATTTCAAAGGTTGCTATCGTGTTTTCGAAATAAGAACTGGTCTGGCGACTATTCGCCTTGTTACCTCGCAATCCAATTATTTTCTGTGCGCATTTTGTTACGCGGAGCATGGGAAATTATTGTGGACTCACGAAGCACAAATCAGACAAACGAACAATAAATCAATCAAGACGAGTAAACAAAAAAGTAGAAGAAACGATTTTGAGAGGTTCGAATTGCTGTTCAACTGAGGAATCTGGGTTGATTTCGAATCAGTCTGAAAAGAATTTGGCAGTGAATACTCATGTAAAGGCGACGGAAAGTGTTCGAGAAGGGGCCTTTGAAAATGCGGAAGTAGGAAATTTACTGGATATGGATTCTAAACAAAAATCTGTGAATGAAAAAGTAAATACCTCTTCAGATGGATCATGTTTAAACTTGTGTGAAATAAATCAATCAGCCGAGCAAAAATTAGACAACCAACCATCCGAATTGGAATCAAAGAATACAAGATTTAGTGATAACTGCGGCCAAAAGTTGGTGGTCCCAGAGTGTATACTGATATCCTCATCTAAAGAGAACCTGGCAATGGACACGTTTGTATCGCCTAGTAAAAATTCCGTTATTACTCTACATGAACTTTTACACAACACTTCCGATGTGGCAAGAGACAATTTGTCTTTAAAAAAGCATGATAAAAGTGAACTACGTAAGTTGAAATATTGATAACATTTTACTAGTGTACATCATAACCCTTGTCATCGGGATCAAAATTTGAGCGCAATTTCCTACACCATGTAAAATCATATATATATATATATATATATATATAGAGAGAGAGATTTATTTATATTTGATTCTACCTACTATTTCATTTGCATTCAAGGTAGCTATCTTGATATAAACACCAATCCCATTAAATAAATGCTTTTGTCGGTATAAAGGAAGCATTGTATAATGTAGAAAAGACAATTCATCAAGTAAACGAAAAAAATTTCGAAACAGGGTTAATCGAAATAACATGATCTGCGTTTTCACTATCGTAGTTACTCTTTTTTCAAGTAGTTTTCTTTATTAATAAAACTATTTCGGCAGTATTTATCGACAACCTTTTTCAGTTGGTTCATCTTCACCAGGCTGTTGATAATGGTAGCCGAAATGTTTTGCTAAAGTAATAAAACCACTGGGAAAAATATTAACTGCGTTAGTTAAAACTCAGATCAGGTAAATTCATCAAGTAGACTGGTTGTCTCCCTAATGGAGACTCTTCACTTACTGTCCAGAATTCGCCACGAGCTGGGCGCGTACCTGGGCACGTCGGCTTCAGAATCTGTTGCTCTAACCAATGAGCCACCCCGGCTGCACGCTACACACAATTTTCAATTATATACTTACTACTGTTTCTTGGTTAGACTTTCCTTTATGTGGAGCCTAAATGGCATCTTTTCAGACCTAAATTTCCAACCAACCCCTCCTAATCTCTCATTACGGAACAGATATCACGACACTTTAGGAAGCGGTATTGCAATAAACAATTGCATAATTAGACGAACATTGATTGCGCGGGCGGTGATAACAATTATTTTAATCAAGGTTGTGCTCTAATAATTTGGCAACACAAATTGTTAAAGGAGAGTGATTTATGAGGCGGAGGATCTAGTTTCTATGAGTATATTTGCCGAGATAGCACACATAAGTGAGGCAACCTAAATCTCTGCACAACATCATTGTGGACTATTCAGCATTAGGGCAGTGCAGCACCGGCAATACAGCTTCCTTGAAGTTTACAATGTGTTGCGTCACAAACACAGTCAAGCCTGGTAGCTAACTCATCATCATCATCATGTCCAGCCACAC
>JAQBSW010009743.1:0-27314 GCA_029291075.1 Eudiplozoon nipponicum | reverse complement strand
TAATAGAGATTAATCTATAATCACTAGCGCACGTTGGCTTACTTACTTTTGGCAACGGCTTAGCTACTATCGTTAGTATATCGATTGGTAATTTCCCATTCTTTAAAATTATATTTATAAAGTTGCAGAGTACATTCATAAATTTTAAAGGTAATTGAAGCAAATTATCAATCGAAATACCAAGGTGATCTTTTTGTTTTTTTGATTTGATTTTTAACATCAATTTTATCAATTCATCACTGTCAATAACAAGTCCTGGTTCCTGGTCTCCCAAAGAATCAGATGGTTCTATAAAATCTCTCCCATTCTGTGGATTGCATATCAAATTGCCAAATACTTCCTCCAATTCACAGAGAAATCCATACTCAGTTTTATCCACAGGTAGAATAAGCTTTAACTTTTCCTTGTATTTACTGTAATCTGTGAGGAGTTTGAATCCTAATCTAGGATTACTCTTCATTTTGGCCAAAATAATTCGTTCTGATCTTTGACGGATTATTAGCAGTGATGAATTAATTTCCTTATCAATGGAATCTAATCTCATTTGTTTAATACTATTAATAAGACTACACTTTATTATATTATCTCGTTTAATTCTTAGTTTACACAGTTTCCTATTAATTCGTTTCGGTATAATGTCCGTAAACGTAGCTGCCTGAAATAAAATAGATAATAACGATGAAACAGAAGAAACAAATTCATCAGTATTCAAGAAATAAAAACTCTCATAATCAATCAGTATACTTAATTCTCTAAAAAAATTCCAGTTGATTCTGGAACAGTGCACGTGTGCATTTTCAAAACTTAGTTTCTGTGTTATGCCACTCAAGATGTTCCATTGTAAAATAATTTGTTTGTGATCCAATTCTTTGAAATAATTGACAACATCATAACTGTGCGATTTTACCATTTCAATTTCTAAGTATACATGATCTAAGCATTGCGAACCTCTAGTTGATTCCTTTATAATCTGCTTGAGATCATGGTTAGAAAAAAAATTGGTTATTTCACAGTCCTGTAACTTATTAAAGTCACCTACCACTACATTGTAGCCATGGCAGTCAAAGATAGATTGAAGAGAATTGGTAAATGTTTGATCATCAAATAAAGTAGCATACGGCGGTCTGTAAACCGCTGTTAAGATCAGATTATCAAATTGTATAGATAGGAAATCAATGATAGCATTATCATCACTAATATGTAAAATTTTCGCCTTAAATACCGATTTACAATAAATGAGTACTCCTCCACCTCTTTTATCCAGCGATCTGTCCTTTCTGAATAAAGAATATTGAGGAATATCAAATTCATGACTTTTAATATCCTTATTAAGCCAAGTTTCAGATAATATTATAAAATCAAAGTCGTTACTTAATATAAAATTAGACAGCAAAAAGTTCTTATTCTTAACACTGCGAAAGTTTGCATAAAATAAATTAAATGTAGAAATCGACTTATCTAAACAAGTGTCGACTATTACTGATTCAACCTTATTGGCTTCTTTACTATTCGTTTTCCGGGCCTCGAAGCCATACTTCCTCTCCCCCCGCTGTCCACGACATTTACTAACGATACTTCGTTTTTTGATTTCGTATCTTCTCTTGTTAAATTTCTTGTAATGTCGTAGTCAGAAGTAGGTGGACTCCGCTCCTGGTTGTTCTTTAGCTTTTTTGCTTTTGCCAACTTTCGTTGGAGAAATGTTTTATCACGACCAATATGTATGCTATTAAAACTCGGACTCTCACCTTTCCTTTTATTGATGGCCTCAATCTGTATATTTGTTGGCCTCTTTGTTAACTTTATTACCACCGGTCTAGGACGATTGGATCTTTTTCCAACTCTAAAACATTTAGCAATGTCAGCATGCGTCTCATCCTTTATGAGGATATTTAATTTCTCGACATCATTCACATCAGCATTCTCATCAAGATTAAATAAAATTAGCTGTTCTTGTTTACTAATCCGCGCTGATACTTCATTCGCTAATATGTTTATTATCTCTTCGCCTGTTATTTTATTCTTGATTGATGAGTCATTTTCCACTGTTATTTCAGCCAACTCAACCCATGGCTGAACATCAGTCTTTAAATTATCTAATTTCGTATTTAACACATCAGTCAATTGAACAATTTGCGCGCTTAAAGATTCATTTTTCTTTTCTGCTAATTCCAATTTTGCCGTATACACTTCAACGTCTGTTTCCAGTTTTGACACTTTATTCATGACACGTTTATTCTCATCCTTCAGCTCCTTCATGACACGATTATTCTCATCCTTCAGCTCCTTCACTGAGTTCTGAAGTTCTGAAACGATTTTCTCAAGATGCGACAAAATTATAGCCATTTCAAACCGCGCGCGCGAAATTTACATAAAAAAAATACGTGTAGAGGTATATTTTTATCTTCCTCTACAATATTTTCTTTTAATCCAATTCATTTGTGTAACGACACAAATTAATTGTCGACATATTTTTTTTAGAATAGAATAGAATATCTTTATTTGGATTCAAACCACACATATTCCATCAAATAATAAAATTGAAAAATGTACAATATATTTTTTTTAAATTATCACATCACATATAATTGTGCAATTAGTCATATATAGATAAGTATATCTCACTAGTTTTACTATAAAACAAAACAAAAACAGAAAGAACGGTTGTAGAGAATTATAGATACATTATCAAAATAGGAACAATTAAGGTATAATTCGAGTGAAACATTATCCAAAAATTTGAGAACCATGACTAGCAATTGGTGTATGTATTGTTGACTAACATGATGATATAATGCACAGCATTTCAAATATGATAAAACAAAACTTGGAAATGAAAATCTCAAGAAAATCTGTTTCCGATAACAATTATGCTTGTCTTTTATTCAACCATGAGAAAGTATTATCATAATCAATATAAAAAATATCAGCAGGACTGTAGACTCTTTTCAAGTTCAGTAGATAAAAATTTAAAAGACATCTTAGACGGAGGCAATTCTCTAAGCCCCTTTGGCAATTGGTTATAAATTTTGTAGATTTTCGAGAAAGAGAATAACTTGCTCGCAACATTCCCCACCAAAGGAGGAGATATTGCCAAATGCCCAGATCTAGTTCCAACTTCATGACTCTTTCTTATCGGAGTCATATAGGCACCAGTACACTGGTTCAGATGGAAAACTTTTATGCAATAGCACATCCTCCGAAACCACAAAGATTGCAATGACACAAACCGTAATCTAGAGGCGTATATAGTGCAGTAGATAGGACTAATTTGTTTTACAACTTTTCTTTGTACAGCTTCTATCTTATTGGACAATACCTTTTTTAATGGAATCCAAGTAGCAACAGCATATTCTAGTATTGGTCTAATCCATATGATATACATTTGAAGTTTAATGTTATTCGATAAAATATTTCGATTTATTAGTGCCCATCTTTTTTTAGCACTGCCTAATATTGTTTCAATACGTCTCTAAGCAGAAGCTGTACATTGAATAGTTATACCTAAATCCTTAATTTCTTGCATAAGTTTAATTTCAAACACATCATTAATCACTGCATCATGAAAATAAACATAATGAAAGTTTGTTCTGTTACCTATTTTTAAAGCTCTCGTCTTTTTATTGTTTATTCTCAGCCCTAGCGTAATCAAATATCTACTCAAATCATACAAATCTAATGTCACATTATTTTTGGAGAATTCGACATTTTTTGGATCAATTGGGAAGATTATTTTCAAATCATCAGCAAATTTGCAAACTCGGCCGTTAAGGATCTTAGTTTCCAAATGTGCAAACACAATTTTAAATAAGATTGGCCCCAAATATTGCGTAAATTAAATTCAATTTTATTTACGTTGCACAAATGAGAAAAAAGCGAAACTTGCCGATTAACCAATAGTGTGCAAGTAGACATATATTACTATGGCATGGTATTTAAGCACGGCAATTTACCATGCAAGTCAGTTGTCGCATTTGCATTCTGCTTTGCGTTACGCGTGTGCGTTCTGTCGGCTGTCAATACCTACGCTGGTGATCTGATTTGTTTCACCAACAATTGGCAACATCCGTGACTCATCTTGTTGCGGTACAACCAGCGAGACGAGCCAATTAATGCAGAACTTCAACGAAGTTTTCCACATCGTGATTACAACGCGACAACAGAAGGAACCACAGCCAGAGTCAACCCAAGGCTCTAGGACATCTTCACACTCTGAATAATTCAGGAGAACGCACGACCAGGCCCTGTTAAGGGCCCCCCTATCATAACAATATCTATATTCAGAGCACCTTAACCGAGTTTGTAACGTCGTACGGCATTTACTTGAAGCCGGGGCGTTTACAGGTTTTTTATTGAATAAAGACACACGCGCGCAATACGCAGGGAACCTGCGAAGGATTATAGTGTCATAGTGGATTTATTTCTCTTCGTTGGATTATTCGCAGTTTATACAAGTGATTTACTGTTCGCATCTAATTATACCTATCCGAATTTCAGAGTACAATGGATTATTATAATTAAATAAGTTAAAACCATAGCAAACAGTGGATTAATTATTTGTGAAGTTTTTTCATTGAAGTTTTTACACGATTTTAATCTATTTATCATCAGGGACAACTTTTCCTAGTGATTTTATTTATATCATCATATATTTTAAATCGGTTACATTTATTAAGCACAATTCAGACATTTGTGAAAGAATAATTGCTTGTGTATAAGACTTTCAACTTTGTCAAGTGTTTCATTTTTCTGCCGTCTAGAGCACGGACAATTTTGATTAACTGTGACTTTTGTATAAGACAGTCAATTGTGCTAACAGTATTTCGTTTTTTTGCCGTCTAGAGCACGGTCAATTTGGTCTAACTATAAATTTCCCATGCAACATTTTGTACTATACATATGTGATAATTCGAATTAGACTTCTCACGTCACCCATCGGGAAAAGGCCTGGGAGTGATCATAAGCTCGGATCTCTGCAGCCGCTACCAATTATATATATGGAGATAAGAACCCCGCAAAAGACTCCTACAGGGCAACGGTAAATTTCGCAAGTTTTAATTGGTGCCGCGTAAACTAAATTTGAATTTCGTTTAAGAAACATATCGGCAATTTGTTCTTGCAATGGTCTAAGAAGTCTACAGAGCAAATAGTTCTGTTGCTGGCCTTTAATAGTGCCTGAGAGACATTCTCCGACAAATGCCCTGCTCGCGGACTGATGATTCTTTCTTATTAATCGAAAGAGTTGACGAAGCGGCACGTGCCGATTGCCGTTCGAAGACATTGACTAGTCTTGATATTTTTCTGTGACAAAAACAAAAAAGTTTTGTTTTTTTGCCCAGCAGATTTGCGTGACTGACGGCTAAATTAATTTTCGACAAGGCGTGATAAAGAAAGTTAATCATCTGGCGTAGATAGTCAGTGCAGCTGGAGATATCAAGCGAAGTTATCAAACAGATCAGAGTGGGCTGAGTAGCAAAAGTAGCATATATAGGTACAACTCGCAAGTAATTGGTTTACAGGCTGAGCGCTCTCATTCGTTCATATTATTTAATTTTAAATGTCAGCGAAATAATTTGAAATGTAACAATACTTTATTATATCAACAAAAGAATAAGAAAAACTTTCCTGCTGGCAAGACATGATTAATTCTCTAGGGCAGAGTTTGAAACCTGGTAAGAAACAGTCTAATGAACCACCAAAAGCTTAACCAAAAATATCTTATAATGGCCAAGTGCATACTTATTTATTGCTCCACCAATGATATGATTCTAAATCGCTACTAATTAATGCTACAAAACTTGTTAGGCTTTGTGGTCGATCATACGGTGCGAAACAAAATCGGAGAATTAATGATAATTATTGAGGGCCGTGGCAAGAAAAATGCAAAGTTTATTGGAGCAGGCGATGCCAGATTTATGTTCTTGTTTCAGGTGTAGACTAGATCACTGCCACTTAGAGGGGAGCGGTAAGACAAATAGAGCTAATTTACGCTCGATGCTAAGGTCCATGGTTTTCGTAAGTGAATATTTGGGGTGCGTAACTGATTAATATTTTTTGTGCATGACAATTGCGTATATTATGATATGAAACATGTGACCATTTAATTTTGCTACACAATTGTTCAATATCGCAGGGATCGGATGGTTTAATTAAAGGATTCAGTCTGCCTATGTTTATAAAGTAAGTGTTACACCTAATAAAATATTAAAGATTTTTGACCAAATTTTGTTAAGCACCACTCTACTTAGGTTGCATTGTTACTATAACGGCGCCATTACGAACAACTACTTCTTTGCAGCTATGGAGCTGTGAATGAATAAACACAAGACGAGGAGCATGTCTCGGCTGGTGGACTGATATATTACTAAAAAGAAGTCGAAAACGGGAAGCTTAGACCGGAGTGTCACCCTTGCGAGTGGTAAATAGGGGAGCATTGTCCGCAGACGTAGGTCCATGTCTTTCAGTATTTGTGATGCACGAGTAAGAATAGATTTGCTTTGCAAGGAGTACGAAAAGCAAGGCATCTACCGAGTTGTCATTAATGCACGTGAATATTAAAGCTACTTTGAGTACTCTATGCATTCTCTCTCCCATACAATTGAACTTTTATTGTTAGGCGTGGTGTTCAACGCATCCAATGAATCGAATTGTAATTCTGAAACGATCGGATGAGGAACATGCACGTTTATCCATATTAGTATAGTTAGAACTATAAGACTATTGGTGACTTCAACTGCAAAAATGGTGCTAAGAGGCAACGCCACAAGTCAACGGGTGAATCTGTCGATCATAAATAGAAGGTAGCTAAAACTCTGAACGTGGTTCAGAGGAACTATATCACTGTGAACGATAGCTAGGCGTGATGGCAATTGTACATATTCAAACTTAGAATGAGTGTACCGAAAGATTAACTTCATTTGGTATGCAGCATACTTAGAGATGTATCGCTTACTGTTTTGCCTAAGTTTATAAGCCAAGAAGTTATATGTTGTAAGGTTGGTATTCGCTTTACTAGCTGCGTGAAAAATGTAGTGAATGGAATCAAAAACATTTATCTGGAGGCTGGTGGCGAAATAGGCTGGTCGAACTCAGTACTTTTGAAGTAAATAATGGACAAACCCTCTCAAAGTCTGCATACCAGACAAAGTTTTCGAATTCAGAAGCATTGGTGGTAAGTTAAAAGGTCCTTAAATGACAAAATTTTTGCGAAACTTTATTAATCGAAATTACCTGTTTCGCGTTTTGACAAACGCAGCAAACATTCCAGTTGATTTCTTTCGTGAACAAATATTTTCATTTGGTCCACCCTCAAACGTTTTACATAACAAACTAACAAAGTAGGCGTGATATTTCCTCTGGCCATATTATTTATACTTTAGACTGACCATTCACTAGATAATTGCGTATCACATGTGTGTGTGCATTTCCATAACGGTTATGCCCATCTAACTAAGTGAGACTGGATTAGCTGAATAATATACTATTTGCATGCGTTAGACTATTTGTTTTATACAGTCCATGTAGAATGGTGTAACTGAGATTTCTCTCACATTTTCTGGTGTGGGGAGACCAATAAATCAGACACACTCGCCATAAACACACGTCATTGTGAGTGATAAAACTAGAAATATGAATGACATATGCACGTGTTAAAAAGATTCAAGTTGTGCTCAGTATGGACTTGTTAATAAAAATTATTGTCATATTTTAAAATAAGCACACATCACGCATGCACACGTGCATGTATAAGCATATCTAAAAAGATTCAGTTAAATAAAATTGATACACATGTATGTACATCTAAATGAAACTGCAGTCAATAGACATTAATTTAACCCTTTGCACGCGTCAGAGTAATTATTTATTCTAAACATATAAAATTCTGTTTCATTAGAATTTTCTCAATAGGTAGGTTGAGTTGAAAGGTACAAAAAAGCGTTTAAATAACCATGAGTTTTAATATCAATCGAGTAGTTACGGGTGAAGTTTAGAAAGACTATATTCCCAATAATTGAATAATAAGCCTAATAATTAGTCAGTCTTAATCCAATGTTCTTAATCGTTTACTGGAGTTAGTTCCAGTTTCCAATTTATGCCATCAGCTGTTGTGGTATTCCAAATCGAACCTAACGATTTTTCGACAGCTGTCTCATTCCTAATATTATCCCTAGATTTTTTTCGGTAGATTCTCTAATCAAACTCTTTATCCTATTACTATTAAATATTGCTACGCTTTTGCATTCACCCCGGTTAATAGTATGTCCAGACCCCACTACATGACGAGCAAGATCATATTTAGCAATATGTTCATACTTACATGAAGTTTTATGTTCATCTCTTCTTAACTTGGTTGGTCTCACCAACATACGTGAGACTACAATCATTGTATTGAATTTCATACACTCCTGGTGTTTCCAAGGGTTAAATTTATGTTTTTTGCTTAGGAAGTATAGTGTCCAGTGCAAGGTACTATTTTAAACCAGTCGTCATATTGTATCTAAAAGATATTGATTTTACTTTCTTACTTAATATAAAGTCCGGTAATACCATGACGTTACGCCTTCCCTTCCTCTTATCTGCTTTTATGTACCTCAAGTTAAGATTAAGTTTCCTTACGACATTCATCATTGTTGCATCTATTAAATTAAGAGGATATCCATTATCCCTGTATATATTACGCAATCTACCTAATTCAAAGTTCTTATGCTTTATATCTGCTAATCTAAGGCTTGTTAGATTTGATGATTTTAAGATATAGATAGAAGATATTAACCGGCTAATGCTGTAGTTGATGTACAAAAGGCCTCCTAGTCACTTCCTATGTGTATCCTGTTAGTCGGTTAGTGATCATTTTGTTGAATCACGTCAATTTGTAGATTAGACCAACCATTATGTATTAATTGCTGTTCATGGCATGACTGACGACTAACTGACTTAAACGAACATTGGTTGAGCGGGCGGTGATAAAAATTATAATACCAAAAAGGTACATGATACTAACACTATGGTTGCCGAGTCGGTACATGGTACTAACATGATGGACATCAATGCTAAAGTACACCAAAATTGAGAATTACAACTATTTCTGAACACCTGTTACTCCAGTAAATACATACACATCGATATCAGTTATCACATTTCGCGGTAAGCATGACATCATTAAATTCAATATATAACAGTTAAATACTGTTTTTTGCAGAGAACTAATATATATATGCAAGTATGTATTAGGTGTTTTGAACCTAGTAACAAATTAGTTCTGTTGTGACCAGAAGGATAAACCAAAGACAGCATGAACGGAATGTATAATCTCATGCACATTCGTTTCGTGCTTAATGGCGACTCATCAGTAGGAGCCGCAACAAACAGTATATTACCGTCAGTCATGGTGTTCGACGGCCGGTTAAATACAATGAGATTGGTGTTTACTTCAACCTCACAAACGTGATTTGAATAGTCGTTGACAACACCCGCGCAATCAACGGTTATTTGATTTTATCGCTTATATATGTGGCGAAAGCTGTAAAAAATTAAAGTGCGTGACTGCTTAGAAATTGTGCAGCCGACACTTCCAGACAAGTAAAATATATGCGAGAGTACAAGAGGGGAGAACCACATACCTAATTTTGTTTTCCGTATATATGTGCACTGCAGTTTTATCCTCGTTATTCAGTTTGCCGTCGTGCTCTGATGATAATCATGGAAGGGCGAAACGCGCCAGTACGTGTGACTGACGGTTTTGCTGTTCTTTGACGACTAGTTCAATACAATGGGATCGGTGTTTACTTCAAGCTCGCAAACTTCATTTGTACAATTGTTACCACCACCCGCGCAATCATAGATTGCTTAATTGTATAACCTGAAGAATCAAAACTAAAATAATTTGAATTTTCAAGATGGACGATTTGAAATGAACGAACTTTTGCCTACGTTTACCTAAAACTATATGCAAATAAGACACGAAACATTGTCAGAATTTATATTTAAACCGGCACTGGGAAATAAATAAAAAAAGACGTTAATGGTAAAATTCATAAAATTGTGAAGCTGTTTGCTACTTACAAAGCCTGCATCGCTGAGGCAAGAGTGATAAAATATTTGTTTTAAACTGTACCGAAAAACCCAAATGACAAAGAACCTGCAAGTAAAACAAATTCAGACACTGTACAACAAATAAATAGGAAATGGAAAAAACAATTCCTCATAAAAATGTGTTCGACAAAATTTTGTATTGCTGGTCACCACGAATCTGAAGAACACAACGTTTTGAGGAAAGTAAAAGAATATCGGTGCACTAAGTTGAAACGCTAAATTGACAAAGTTACCTCGAATAACGACATAACTCGCATTGCTGACCGAAAAAAGGCAGCAATAACGCGAGAATTAGCAGTGATTGGACTAAACTTTATTGATCGATCTTTTACTATCTTATCTATTTCAATAGAAATGAATCACACAAAAATTTGATTATGGATGATTAACCGAGCTTTAAGAACATAAATGAAGGAGTCAACGGGGAATACAACTACTACTACTATTACTACTACTAATACTGCAACTTCTACAACATTACTCCAGCACAAAATAGTGTTTCTGACTAACACGTAACAACGACATACATTGTTACGTTTTGACAGCATAGTAACACCAGATTACCGAGGCGCTTCAGACTGTGTTAGCCTGACCATTCCTTATTGGCCTGGCTGGCCTGAGATGCCATAAAAGCGCCTTAGCGCCACCATTACACTCCAGTCTCCGCACGACAGACGCAAATAGACCCCGACGTCATTAGAATAGCAAATCCTGACTGTTGCTCGGGCTCTATTACGGACCACCAAATTCAACTGTGAGTCTACTGTTAGTATAACGACGCGAATGACACTCTGGAAGTGAAGTGGTGTCGCTAGTCGACATGCGTCTTGACAACGCCGTTCATTAGAACCAACAGCAGAGTATTCGCCTATCGTCAAGTACAGAATGCCATAAAAGTAGGCTACAGCGAAAATGCACACTGGCAAAATAGTTACCGACAATCAGAAGTGTTTAATCACTAATTCGTTTCGCATGATTAGACCAAACATTCCTCCGACATCGGATCGTGGCGCACCAAATGAAATGTAAAAACAACACACCTCATACGTGTTCTCATGGTTGCAAAATAAAATCTAGTCGCGAGTCAGCAAACTGGGCTTCATCCAGCAGGCCAAATTGGCGTCCGACGACAGCCTAGATGGCCTAGTTAGGGTGCCATTTCCAAGTATTTCCTTCATTATCATCATCATCGACAACATCATCATACACAGCAATACAACAGTCATTGGTACCTGATCTTTCAACGCCATATAACAATTAGAAAACTAGCAATAAACAAGAAATTTTTCGAAAGTGATAATAATGACAAAATTAGTAATTTAGGCACAGGAATTATTAATGAGTGAGAGAGATTTATGAGGAGAAATACATTTGCTTTGATAACAAAAAGGAAGTGAGGCAAACTAAACCTCTAAACAACACTATAATGGCCAAGTCGGCTTTAATGAATAGCAACATCGGCAATACAGCTTCAAAATCGTCATCTTTAATAATAAAATGAATTCCATACCACAGAAGCTCAAAAAATTGCAATTTGAATAACATTTTTCCATTTTATATTGACATATATCTTATAGGCATAGTAAAATAATACAAACCGATAAGAATATGTTAAATGGGGTGTCAAAGAAGGCTCATAGCAACACAAATCGCAATACCGGCGAATTCGGTTGTTAGCCACGAATATAAGTGAATAAAAGTGATTGGCAAATATATAAAAGCAAAGGTTTTTTTTAAAAAAATGAAACTATTACAATAAACAATGTCGGAAAAAAACAATGCAGATAGGTAAACTGTGAATTATTCATAAAAGCAAATATTGTGGTTTCTGAATTCGGCCTAAAGCCAAGCCAAACACACCACTTAGACTAGAAATCACTGCCCTCTAATTTATAATTCAGCCAGGAATTGCATCAAACTCTGACTTATGACAGCAGTGCTTCAATAACGCTTCGAAGTAAATGCGACACAAAAATTATCATCTTTAAATGTTAATTATGAAAATGTGAAAAATTCTGTCATGCAAAAATAAAAAATTACACGCAGAAGGTAGGCAACATATTTTGTCGCCTTCCACAATAACGTTGTTATAAAGATAGAAAAAAATTAAATTAAATGCAAAGGCAAGCGTTTGGCAACAGACACAGCAGTTTCTTTCGCTAACTGATGATAGGCAGAAAAGATGTAGCCGAACATGCAGACCCATGTTACGTGATCGAGCCGAATACAGGATTGTGACGGCATATCGATGGTCCGTACTCCTCGTATTGCGCCTTTGTATGGCACACACCGTAGAACTCATCCTGTATTGGAATTTTGCGGGTCGCAGACCAATTTTAGGATTTTCGAACAATGGTGGATGGAAAAAATGAAACAAGCATTGCGGGATTATGACATCACAATATTAGATTCGTATGAGCTGAAAAATATTTATAAAAAATTGGCCATGATTGCACTACCTTGCCCAGAGCATATTGGCATACAATCGTTCCATTTCAAGTGAGGCTCCGAGTTCGGTGTAAATGTGCAATTCTGACAAAACAGAAGCAATTCACAAACCAACTGCATCCGAAATAATAAAAAAATCGTAACGCGTGCTACGCAGCTGGATATGCACAACTAGGAACGTGTAAATCTGCAACAATCCGTTTCCACGACTCGTTGGGCTAGACTGCTAACAGCGCGTCAGCGCTGATCCTCTCAATGAGAAGTAATTCACAAACCAACTGCATCCGAAATAATAAAAAAATTCGTAACGCGTGCTACGCAGCTGGATATGCACAACTAGGACCGTGCAAATCTGCAATAATCCGTTTCCACGACTCGTTGGGCTAGACTGCTAACAGCGCATTAGCGCTGATCGTCTCAAAGAGAACCGGCGACCGCTTGTTTATTCACATCCCACAAATAACTGAGAATTTCATAGTTATGCATTTGTCGAATATTAATATATCACATAGTTATATAAAGTTTTCTGTTGAGAGCCTATATATATATATATATATATATATATATATATATATATATATATATATATATATATATGATGAGAAAGGCATAAATGATTTTTAAACCTTCTATATGCCTTGCCGATTCATCCACGCTAGACAGTTTGTCGTCGTGCTCTGCTGATGAGCATCGAGGAACGAAACGCGTAAGTATGCGCGACTGGTTACATACAATTGGATTGGTGTTTAGCTGCAGTACACCAACTTGCTTCAAAGAAGCGGTGCTCAAATGTCTGTAAACGTCTATGATACTCAACTGTTGATGCAGAAGTCTCCAGGGCGTATAGCAGCCCTGCGCATACCAATTCACCGCACACACGATCCTTAAAGTGAAATCGAATATCCCCGTTCGGCAACAAGAATCGAAGCCTCGAAAGGACTAACCTGGCTTCCGTGAATCTCAAGGTCACCTCATTTTGTTAAGGATATTTGTTTACTCAATAGAATAGGTGTGTTTGTCTATCACTTCCCGGGTCTACATTTCGAGCCACAGACTTGAAATGTGCGACGCACTAACCTTCATCAGTGGTATACATTTCATGCCAAAAGACGGAATGAAGCCCGCTATTCTACTAAAGATGACATGGACAAATTTGTAGTTATCATAAAACAACACACAGGCCTCGGCGTTGGCAGTGTCGACTAATCCATCGCCTGAGATAAATACCTCCCCCGCATTTTTAATGTGCGAAAGTATAAAGTTCAAAATAACCATCACTAGAATAGCTGAACACCACCCAAGGCCAGTGGCCAAGTGAAAAAATATATTTCTCCTAATTAAAATCGTCCTCATTCTCTATCTGCACCTCCTTTTCCTCTTCATCAACGTCCTCTTCGTCACTGTCGAGCTACCGGTTGCCTGCGCGGTACCACGCATAAACCAAGCGACACCTAACGACTTACTATCAGAGTAAGGCAGCAGTTGCCGCAACACCAGACAAAAGCAAATCAACGCGAGGCCTCATCGACACACTCCCGCGTTGGCGAGGTGGTAGTCTGCCTTTAGCCACGCGCAAAATGGAGTAGACCAGGAGACGGTGACGTGTCCGATGCAAATGCGCAGCCGCAGTTCGTACGCCGTAAAAGAGCGTTCGGTCAGTGAGGCAAGAGATTTAATGCATCAAGATCCGAGAAACGGTAACAACTCATGATTAAACCAAACACAAGTATTCCCTACATCAATAGTGGGTCTAATGTGGGTAATGTCAGTGGATTGTAAGATGCGACAAAACATATAGGCGAGCAAATTTTTTAAGGCACTTACCGTAGCAGCTAGGAGAGCGCCTCCAAACCAAACCGCGTAGCGCTGCATAGGATGCGAAACTACTTTCACGTCAATTGGAGTTGGCTAAAGTCGAAGATAACAAGGTTACGGAAAAGAGTTAAATTCAAACGTCAAACTCCATTCGAATAGCACAAAACTCCTATAATTTTATAACCATTTTCAATGTACCGAAAACAGCTTAGCAAGGAAGAACATTACAGAATTTAAAATGCCACGACATAATTCTCAGGTACTGTAACATGGTATGTAAATTAAGATGGCGATCATGCCATAAACAGCAATTCTGGACAATAATTGAAAAATTACCAATACAGACGGAATCGGTCTACTGGATGAATAGCCAATTACACACTAACCAAGTTACATTAGTTAGCATTTAACGGAAAATTGTGTATAGTGTAGTGTGCGACAGGGTAGCTCTTACTTTACTTTACTGCGGCTGACTCCTTTTGGAGGATAAGCCGGTTCCAGTGACATTTCATGGAGTTTCTTGGGAATTTGGTACAAGTGGTGTCCCCTCACCACTCGGCTTTTTGATCGAGGACGCACCTCTAGCCTTTGCACATCCAAGCGCAGTCTGCAAGGCAGCAGTAAGTTGCATGGTTGCCGGTGGCTGTTGAGAGCTCATTCGCCATTCGGAAGTACGGGGTACTGTCCAGGAGTCCATGTAATCCTGTGGCTGTTGAACCCTTTTGTGGCGGGGAACACACGCCGAGTCATGGTGCCGTCGTCGGGCTCATGTGGTATTTTATAGGAGATCCGATTGCCGGTCGGAAATCCACCACGCTCTGGTGACACCACCGCCATAGCCCCGTTAGCCCATGTACGATCGGCCATCGAAACATGGTTGACACCGTCGTACCACGTTGAGAACCAGATTCCGAAGCAGACGTGCCCAGGTTCGAGCCCTGTCCATGGCAAATTCTGGACAGTACATGATAAGTTCCCAATAAGGACGAAACCAGTCTACTGGATGAATTGTCTTTTCTACACTATACAATTCTTAGTTTATACTTACAAATGGCATAAAAATTCTCCTTTTAATATAAAATAAAGAGTACGACGCTGGCATTTAAATTATTTAATTTAAATGTACAGCAAAAGGGTAGATCTGTAGGCTCCTTGCACGAATCATTCTTTCATAAGGAAGCACGAGCAGCACTATTGAACTCGTACACAGGTGTATCTAGGGTACTACATAGTTAGGTATTGTGTATTTACTCTAATCAATGCTTGTTGTGTGTGGAAGATGTTGCAGGAAAAATAATTCACTAATATTCTCTTCCAGTATGTTTTAGATAGGCACAACCGTAATTATGAAATAAAGCCCGTTTTGGCAGGTAAGATATCGGCACAAATTGACAGATAATGTGGAGATGAAGAGGAAACAAGTATTGAAAAAGATATTCTCCAGTAATACTTTTCCCGTATGACACCAAAAATGAAATATATACCACATCCATCATTACCTAAAATTTTAATTGTATCTAATGCCAATCTCATTTTGGTAGATGCAGCAGTAGATTAAGACCACCCTCATCTGATCACATAATAATTTGATTGTTGCAAATTAAGATAAATGTTGCGAATAATTATAAAAGCATACCATTTTATCTATTGAATATTTTCATATTACTTAGATACTATTTATATAATCGAAGAATGAGTATTCAAGTAAATGATTTGATATCAAAATCGAAACTAGTAACAAGTGGAACTCCACAAGGATAAAGTTTGGGGCCAATTTTATTTACAATCATATTTGCACATTTGGAAGCTAAGATCCCTAACGGTCGAGTTTGCAAATTTGCTGATTATTTAAAAATAATCTTTCCAATTGGTTTGTATGATTTAAGAAGATATATGATAACACTAGGTATGAGAATAAACAGTAAAAAGACGAGCTTTAAAAATAGGTAACAGAACAGAATTTAATTATATTACAGTTAAACACTGTTTGTTGCGAAGAACTAATATATATGCAAGTATGTATTAGGTTTTGCGAACCTAGTAACAAATTAGTTCAGTTGTGACCAGAAGGATAAACCAAAGGCAGCATGAACGGAAAGTATAATCTCATGCACATTCGTTTCGTGCTTACTGGCGACTCATCAGTAGGAGCCGGTATTACGCCCTTTAACCACTATATATTTGGTAGAAGAATGTGGAATAATAGGACGGTACTGGATGAATTGCCTTTTCAAGACTACACA
This sequence comes from Eudiplozoon nipponicum, assembly GCA_029291075.1. Lineage (NCBI taxonomy): Eukaryota > Metazoa > Platyhelminthes > Monogenea > Mazocraeidea > Diplozoidae > Eudiplozoon > Eudiplozoon nipponicum. The sequence continues at coordinate 10,719 of JAQBSW010009743.1, read as the reverse complement.
ATACTTAGTTTATAATGACAAATGTATGTACATGAAGGGTCATTTGTTAAAATCAAGATCGCAACCTTGATTAAGAGTAACTGTAATCACCGCCTGTGCAACACATTTTCAGTCTCAGATAATATATAAGATAAGAATACGACAATTGATAGCACTCATAGGTCGGTAAAATCTTGAATTCTTTACATTTCCACGTGCGCAGATTCTGTTGACCTCGATTGATGGGTTCTCACTTGTCCCTTCATTCTGAAGCCGTCCATCAACTGCTTGTCTGAAAATGACGCTGGACTTCATTTACATCTTCAGGATTGACACCATACACACAGGAAAAAGAACTTGTGCCAAATGTTGTTCTTTTTCCTGTGAGTATGGTGTGAACCCTGAGGATGGGACTGGAAATTATTTTTGTACGTTTAAGCAATGAGTAAGCTTATGAACTAAGATAACTTCGACGGTCAAAGGTATTTCCATCTGTTTTTGCTTTATATATAAACGAAAAATTATCTCTAATGGAAACGTCATCTGTGGGTAGTATATTTTTACAAAATGCCGATTTTTTGTTAATACGTTCTTAGGAAGATGCTGAATTCTGTTTCTAATCTCTTTTTTGAACTACCGATGTACTGAGCGGTGAAGCTACATTGAAATTCGTATGCGGATAATAGCGTTGACCACACAGAGAGGCTGTCTTTCTCATTAATTTCCACAAGTTTTGTTGTGGTGAACACAATTCTCACACGTATCGACGGAAACTGAGCTTTAGTCGCTCGAATTAGTTTTCGTTTAAAAATTCAGCTGAAAGATCAACTCCAAATGGATTGGAATAGAAACATCACAACCAAACTGTTCCAAATAGCAGACGGAACTTAAAATAGAACACACCCAATGATTGTTGACACATTCAAATGAAGGCAAATATACATTAAATGAATTCACGAAACGGAAGTAGTCTACACTGTGTAATAGTAAAATAGACATGGCTAAGATTTAATTGATTACGAAATATATACGGTTATGATTAGATGTCGAATCCAAAATAATGCCTTCAGATACAGGTATAGAAATATTAATTAATAAGTGTTATTACATGGATTACTGTTGTTCTTTATCATATATATAAAAAAACGCTGAATTTAAAAATGGACACTGATTCTATACTTTACAATGAGCATACCTTCATGCGCCCGCCAGACAACTCTTCTGTCAAACGAAGACGCGTATCCACGATGCGTTTTATGTCACGTTGAATACGACGATCGAAATTTTTAAACATTGAGCTGCCACCAGAAAGGACAATGTTCTGTTTGCACAAACAAAAACAGTAACAGATAAGGCACAGAAATCTTCAATCTAGAAAATATCAAATCCGAACATCAGAAATGAATTCGAATTAACCGCGACGAAACACACCATAAAACACCCCAGAAAATATCATTTTCATCACCAGACCATTAAAACTCAATTCCTATCAGTCAAAAAGGTAAAAGTTAACATTGCCCTTCTCAGCTCTACCTCTGATCAACATCATCCTCATCCTCATGATCATAATCCCAACCTTAATGATCAAAATCATCAGAAAAATAATCATACTAGTCATCACCATTATCATCATCATCATCATCATCATAATCAACAACAGCATCCTAAACCTCGTACTCATCATCATCAGCCCCAGCATTCTTATCGTCATCGTCCTCTAATCCTCATCATCATAACCCCTATATTCCTCCTGATTGCCCTTATACCCCTATTCATTCTCAACATCCTCATTCTTCTACTCCTCATCATTAGCCTCACCCTCCCCCTTATCAACATCATCCTCATGATTATAATCCTACTCATTAGTATCAACCTCATCCTGTTCTCAAAATCATCGTTCCCATCCTCACTCTCATCAGCAGCATCATCATCCTCAAAATGATCATCAGCACCCCTATCTTCCCCCTCCCTCTCCTAGAAATCAGTGTCATCCACCTGATAATCATCAGCTACTTTCTTACCCTCCTGATCATTAACCATATCATCACTATTCTCATTCTCCTACTACTCATCACCCTCAGCATCACAATCCTCAACTACCACTCATCATCCTTATCATCCCATTCCTGTTCTCAAAACCATCGCACCTATCCTTAATCTCGTCAGCTATCATAATCAACCTCATCCTGTTCTCAAAATCATCATACCTATCCTCACTCTCATCAGCTATCATAATCATCCTCATCAGTAGCATATAAAGAATTAAAATCGAATGATGGGATTATATATATATATATATTTTTTTTTTTAATTAGGAAGAAAATGCACATTAATAATAAAGTGGATAAAGGCCATTTATTTCGTGAATACTAATCATCGCTATACATGCTAGTGGTAACTAGCATAATCAGTTGAAACCCAGAATGTATATAAATGAATGATTGTATAGCGATGATTAGTATTCATGAAATAAATGGCCATTATCCACTTTGTAATTAATGTGTTTTTTCTTCCTAATTATAAATATATCGTGTAATATTAAAAGGCATGGGCATTATATATATATATATATATATATATATATATATATATATATATATTATATATATATATATATATATATATATGAATAACTAACCATCGCGAAGATTGCAAATGCAATAGATCAAGTAGATTGCAATACCTAAGAATAATCGAATTTATATTACATGCTCCGTATGCTATGATTACCACGGAATGTGATAATTGAAGGCGACCGAGGCCAGAGTGTATGGTTTTGTCGATGTCAAAAAGGGTTGGTGTACTCAACTTTGCCAAAATGTGGCCTGTATCCAAAAGCACAGGGTTAGTAGCTTTCCCACTTTCGGTATATATATTGTAAATATTGAGTTGACGTTAAAGTCGTATTTCTAAACACTCTTTACTCAGCTGCTTTAAAACACTTATGTGCATGAGATTGCACAGTCGAATTTGACCACATTTCAATATGAAATTTATAGTTGAGGTGAATAGCCCGCCCCTACTCATGAAACGCAAATGTACACAAGGTCATACCTTGAGATCACGCTGACTTACGCGTATCCTCTACTTAGACTAACCGCAGAATTTAGCGATTTACACCGGTATTAGTGTTTACGAGAGTATTTGACGGGTACATTTTGCCTGGCGGTTCCTACAATTGGCGCAGAAATAGGATGGCGCCAGAGTAGATGGCGCGTTCAAAGCAAGAGCCTCCAGAAACCGGAATCTGACCATCGGCTAAACGTGGTCCGGCCTCTTGCGCATCAGCATCACATGCTTTTGGCACAGCCAAGGCTGACGCACATACGCCACTAATGAATAGAGTATTAAATTATCTGCCTTGGACAAGATGGACCTTCAATTATTTTGGCATCACACTTGATGGTGTAAAGGCTGGAGGCGAAATCTGGTCATCGACAACGCGACCGTCTGCGGTTCGTAAACCGGCGAAAACTTTTAAAAATAATGCATGCTCCAGATCGTTGTGCAGGCTGGCGATATTACAATAAAAACCAACAAAAACCCGACTGCTTAAGGCTTCCCAAAGTGTATGCCATCAGATGATGAATGAAAACCAAATCCGTATTCGTTCTGAATTGACTTGAGATCATGCAGCCCGAATAAAAGAAATGTGGAGCATTCGTGAATCCAGTTTATCGCGCAGTAAAGTGAAGTGAGTGAAGTTGGACGGTTATGAGGCAGTACTAATACGCACGAAATGCGCATACTGTGACTAATCGCAATGAAGGCATGTGTATCAGACAAGCTAGTGCTACAGACCAAACTTACAGCGTATAGACCGCGTCTAGCGTCGATTGGTGAATTTTGAATGACCTCTTCCACAACTTCACTTATCGACATTGAATAGTCTGGATTGACGAACTGACAAAACAGTAAAAACACAGAAAGAAAAGGCAACAAGTAATTAGGAAACGTTAAGTTTTATACATAACTAAACTTCGTAAAAGTTAGCAAATACAATGCATCAAGTAGACCGGTTTCGTCCGTATTGAGCGTTCATCCAGAATTACCAAAATTGTCGCTGCCAAAATTCGAACCGGGTGTTTGCAACAGGGTCTTGCAATTCACCAACTGTGCAATGTTTAAGTGTTATTTTTTCTCGCGTAGTGCTCTCATCGTTCAATTGGATTCCGCAATTTGCTTGTGCGGGACAAATGATAGCACTCGTAGGTAGGTAAAATCCTGATTCTTTCAAATTTTCAGGCGCACAGATTCTGTTTGGCAGTGATGGTTTTTTAAGTTTATACTGACGAAATAGGAAAAATCAAATTCTACCATCATACTTCAAAATCATATCACTTTTCCAAGATGGGCGGTGTTTGTCTCACAATAATAGGTCGGAAATGGACAATTTGAACGTCACTTGAAGGGAGAATTGACAAAAAATGAAAGTTCGTGCATAGGTGAAACCCGCATTAAATGCGTAGATTCAGCGGCGAAATAGATGACTTACATGGCTCTAAAGAAAATGCTCCCTGATTCAAATCCCAACTGTGACTGACATGAACTTCATGAATTGTGTTTACTACCTTATGCAGATTTTAACTTACGCTGACAGAATATGTACAAAAAGATCCTGCCACAATACTTCAATATATATATATATATATATATATATATATATATATATATATATATATATATATTGTCAGTAAACACCAATAACCTCAGGTACGAAAGACAGTTTATCCAGAATATAACAGTTAGATACTGTTTGCTGCGGAGAACCAATATAAGCAATTGTGTATTAGGTAATGCGCACCTAGTAAAAAATTGATTCAAATATGACCAGAAGGATAAACCAAAGACAGCATCAACGGAAAGTATAATCTCATGCACATTCGTTTAGTGCTTACTGGAGCCGGTATTACGCCCTTTACCCAGTATATAATTGGGTGAGGAATCAGGGCAAAAAGTGGCGGTAAAATCACTTGTACGAACGTGTAAACCTGTAGTAATGGAGCTAACTTCATATAAAGTCTTCGACAATGCAACTTCAAAGACAACTCTACATAATATATATACCGAGCCTGACTTTAGTTCATCTTTCAAGTCATAAATGTGATCAAATTTGTAATTTTGTGCGCAAAACCTAATACATATTATTTCATCCAGTAGATCATTTTTGTACTTATTCAGAACTCTTTAAGCGCTAAGCAGAATTTACCGTAGATGGGACTCGAACTGGGGGCAAATTCTGTCCGGAGTCTGAGAATATCTATTGCACCCCCGAACGGCATACTACAAATAATATTAATTCATATACCAAATAATGGTTCTGGCTAGTCTTTCCTTCATCTGTAACCTATTTGGATTCTCGTTATGCCTGAAGATATATATATATATTTCTAATTAGGAAGAAAAAAACATTAATACCAAAGTGTATACTGGCCATTTATTTCGAGCCTACTAAACATTATCCTAAAATCTTTCATTTTGATACATTCTGGGTTTTCATTTGATTATGTGTGTGGCCACTAGTCTGACAAGGTTTTATTTCTATTTCTTGTTGTGGCTTAGTAAGTGTAAATGCGCATATGTCAGTGCGTGTGTCTATTTGTGTGTACGGTTCTATGGAAACGTATGTCAAAGTGATGTCTGAGATCTGGTCATTCTTGTATTGATCGATAGAGAGTTACCTGATTTTTCGCATTGAAAAGTTCAATAAATAGATGTAAAATCAAATCAGACTAGTTTCCGCCCACAAAATCAAATGAAAACCCAGGACGTATATAAATGAAAAATTGTAAATTGATGTTCAGTAGTCTGGAAATGAATGGCCATTATCAACTTTGTTATGAATATGTTTATCTTTTTAATAAGAAATGTACTGGTTAATATTCGAAGGCAATGTACATAATGAATATATTGAATATATATATATATATATATATATATATATATATATATATATATTATATAATTATGAATAAAAAAAATATATTTTTTCTTTATAATTAGAAATATACTGTGTAATATTCGAGGAAAGACATATGGACATATATATATATATATATATATATATATATATATATATATATATATATATATTCTTATAATTAGGAAAACACAAATAACAAAGTGGATAAAGGCTATTTATTTCGTGAATACTAAACATCTCTTATACAATCATACATATTTATACATTTTGGGTTTTCAATTGATTATGCTATTGGTAACAAGTCTGACTCGTTATTACTGTTGTTTCTTGTTTTGACTAGTTGGTGAGTGTGTATGCGTTTGTGTTTGTGTTGTGTATGCGTGTTTGTATGTAAAGGTCATTCTCACAGTATTGCGAAGTTATGTCTGAGATCTTGTCATTATTGTTTTGGTAGCTTGAGAGTTAGCCATTTGTGCACATTGTTCACTGCTACATATACAAGTGCTATTTTTCCCAGTATAGTTGATCGTTTCAACCCGCTGCGCAAGATTGCTATTTTCGCTTGGTAACAATGCTAATGTTGATTGCAAAGTTAAACGCTCACATTGTTTGGAGACTTCTGTCATCGTATGCGCCTCTGTTATTTCCACTTCATTTTATTGCCAATCCGATTGTACGTTTGTTGATTCTAGTCGAGGGCCTGTTTGTGTCTTGGCTGGATACTAGTAGATTGTTGTTGAATTTTGTTATTCTTGGCCAGTCGATAAGGATATCATGTTGATGAAACTTTTGAATGTTAAGGTCAGGTGCTTGTTGTTTTATGTAAAGTGCTTCGTAGATAAATAATAATTTTTCGGATTTTGCTTTATGTAAAATTGTGAAATTGGTCGAATTGACAGGGTGCCCCGTTGCCAATATATGATCGGAAATAGCTGATTTTTCTGACGGTGGCAAGCCTTTGTTAATCAATTTGTGGCAAATGTTGCTGGATTCTGCTTATCAATTGCTTCTTCGTACGTCCGATATATGTGCTACCGCACATACATGAGAATTTGTAGACTATGAATGATTTGGAGAGAATTGGCAATTGATCTTTGGCATCCAACCTCATGATTCTCTGTGTACTGAATGTCATATTAACTTTAACACTGGGGAAGTTGTCCTTAGTTATTCTATTCAGCCGCCGTGCAATTATTGAGGCTGGTATGTCGCCTCTAAATGGTAAGTTCAGGAAAACCTGCTTGCCGGTATCCTCTCTAGTACGAATCTGCCGTGGTCTGATGTTGACATCAATGAACCGCTCTGGGTAGTTGTTCATTAGCAAAATTTTCCTCAGGTAGCCCAGTTCTTCCTCAATCTTGTGTTCAGAGCAGATCTTCCTGATTCTGTTTGCTAGGTTGTTTACTAAGTTTCTTTTGTGGGATTTTGGCACACTACTGTTGTAATGAATGTATTGTCCGGTGAAAGTAGATTTTCTATGTATGGCCAGTGTCAAATCTCCGTTTGCTTCTCGAGTGAGTTTGATGTCAAGGAATGGGAAACTGTCGTCTTTCTCTACCTCGAGAGTGAATTTGATGTCTGGATCGACTCCATTTGCTTGTTTGAGGATTTCGGAAGGGTCTGCTTCCTCTGAGATGAACAACAAGATATCATCTACATACCTTTTGTAGAGTGTGCACTGGTCAATTATACCTTTTAGGCTCGTTTTTTCCAGGTGATACATGTATACATCTGCCAGGAGGGGTGCGATGCAACTTCCCATAGCTACACCATTGATCTGACGGTAGTATATCCCTTCGAAAGTAAATTGCACGTTTTTAGTACATGCTTATATGATGTCTTTGATGTCATTGGTGTCTATAGGGAAGTCAAAAAACTCATTTTGATGAGGTCACACAAGATCTCTGCTATCCTATCCATTGGTGTGTTTGTAAATAAGGATGAGACGCCAAGCGTGACCATTTTAATCTGTAGGATGTTCTTCCCCTTCAATTCATTTGCTAGTTCGAAGGAGTCCTTGATAGTGCTAGCGTTTATGATGCTCCGTATTGGTTCAAGTAGTTTGCAGAGAAACTTGGCTGGTTTATGTTGTGGAGCGTTGATCATTGACATAATGGGCTGCATCGAAGGAGCTCCTGAGGCTGTCACGGCTTTATGAGTTTTTGTTTTGCCATATAATCTTGCGGTGTTTGTTCCGACTGGTTTTGCTTTTTGGATGTCTTCTGTGAGTTTTGATCTAATCTCGGAGTCAGCTATCGATGTTAGAACATGTTTTTCCATCTTTTTCAAAATTGTATTAATTCTTGATTCGATGTTCGTTGAATCATCTTTCTGTTTGATGTCATGCTTAAATTTAGATTGATCATTTATTATATCGTTCATGGCCTTCCTGTAAGCGTCGGCCTCAAGTATAACGATTCCTGATCCTTTGTCGGGTGTGGCAAGTCGTATGGATTTGTCTGATTGGAGTTTTCTGAGTTCGTCTATGTGCTGTTTTGTGATGATTTGGCTGCCTTTCGGACGTACGAAGAAGCAATTAATAAGCAGAATCCAGCAACATTAGCCACAGAAATTGATTAACAAAGGCTTGCCACCGTCAGGAAAATCAGCTATTTCCGATCATATATTGGCAACGGGGCACCCTGTCAATTCGACCAATTTCACAATTTTACATAAAGCAAAATCCGAAAAATTATTATTTATCTACGAAGCACTTTACATAAAACAACAAGCACCTGACCTTAACATTCAAAAGTTTCATCAACATGATATCCTTATCGACTGGCCAAGAATAACAAAATTCAACAACAATCTACTAGTATCCAGCCAAGAACCATTAGGCCCTCTACTAGAATCAACAAACGTACAATCGGATTGGCAACAATGTGAAGTGGAAATAACAGAGGCGCATACGATGACAGAAGTCTCCAAACAATGTGAGCGTTTAACATTGCAATCAACATTAGTGTTGTTACCAAGCGAAAATAGCAATCTTGCGCAGCGGGGTGAAACGATCAACTATACTGGGAAAAATAGCACTTGTACATGTAACAGTGAACAATGTGCACAAATGGCTAACTCTCAAGCTACCAAAACAATAATGACAAGATCTCAGACATCACTTCGCAATACTGCGAGAATGACCTTTACATACAAACACGCATACACAACACAAACACAAACGCATACACACTCACCAACTAGTCAAAACAAGAAACAACAGTAATAACGAGTCAGATTTGTTACCAATAGCATAATCAATTGAAAACCCAAAATGTATAAATATGTATGATTGTATAAGAGATGTTTAGTATTCACGAAATAAATGGCCTTTATCCACTTTGTTATTTATGTGTTGTTTTCCTAATTATAAGAATACTGTGTTAATTAAAACGGCATGGATATCATATATATATATATATATATATATATATATATATATATATATATATATAAATCATGTAGAGCCTTACAAAAGCCACAAGTGACTAACGTTTAACTGCCATACCACCATAAGTCGTTCACGGTCATATGTGAACTGTAAAAGGTCACCCAATCCTAGTGAGGATGGTTTGTTTTCGGAGTTTTCCTTCCGTTAGATAGTTTGCCAACCAAGGCTGATGAACAGTATCTGTCAAGGTGCCAGTAGTCAAAGTTTCCTTTATCAGTCTAAACTTGCCTTCCGCGTATGACACGCTTCTTTTTAATCTGTCAATCACATTCAACAATAAAGCTTTATTTCTATATAATGCAAATTGTATGTCAGGATTTTGCTAAGTATGTTTCTAGGAGAAAATAAACACAGCGCGAGGTAGAAAACGAGACACATGCTGCAGATCGGTTTCGTCCTTATTGGGAACTCATCAAATACTCGACGTTATTTGCTGTGGGCTGGCTAGTCCAGCAATACGTCAAAATAGACGTCACATAGGCTCCATCAGAAGAAAATTTAAAAAAATCAAAACCTGAGTTGGCTACGGTCATTGCCTGACAAGGCCAATTATACATTCCGCACGCGAGTGCAAAGGTGGACGATTAGAACCCGAAATTATGCAAACCAGCAATCTTGTAGACGGCCACTATAATTGGCAACAGCAGCCGCTTCATCATGCCGGAGAAAATTATGTGGTAATTAAATGTAAAATAGGGTCCAGTGGAGTTGCCTATTCAATTCTGCTTTATTGGCACTCTTTAACTTTTTGACTGACAGATACTTCTTGAATGGATGCGCAATGCGAGCTTCATATTATCATGTTGAATGTCCGCGATTTTCGTTCCCGGCTTGTCGCTTTACACTATCAGTTTTGCAAAGATCCGATTGATGCCCAGTTCCAAGTACGCGTCCAGATTGTCTTATCGGCTGGGTGCGGATGCGTTACTTTCGTCCTCAGGCATCAACATCGTTCCTACTAACCAGCAGAAATGATTTACGATCAAATATTTCAGTCTCTATGTCCTAATTGAACATGATATTGAAAATTATGATGTACTTTTACTTCGCACAAAATATGGATTATATGATCCTAGTTTTGACTAATTAGAGATTGCTCCAAGTGTATCTCGCCAACACGCATATTTCGTTGCCCATTGCCGAGTCCATTCATGTTCAGTAATGACAGATTGGGCATGGTTAGTTGTAACTTTGGGTCTAAATGGATGCCATATGAGCTCCACCTAAAGGAAAAATTGACTAACCAAGTTACATTAGTTAGTATATAACTGAAAATTGTGTGTAGTGTAGTGTGCGGCAGGATAGCTCAGTGGTTAGAGCACCAGATTCCGAAGCAGACGTGCCAGGTTCGTATCCTGTCCGCGGC